>CM076581.1:1423877346-1424027615 GCA_034641835.2 Pinus albicaulis | reverse complement strand
ATATATCCCTTGTCCAACAATTCCTGTAGTTACATTTTCAACTCAGTCAGTTCAGGCACACTCATTCAATATGGTTCCCATGACACGAGAACTTCCCCTGGCATTAATTTGATGGTGAAATCGATCTCCCGCTTTGGAGGTATTCCTAGTATGTTTTCTGGAAACACATCCATAACGTCTTGCACCACTAGTAGTAGATCATGATCATTGAATTGAAACAAAATAAGAAGAAAGTTTCAACAATTCGATGAATTTCAGTGTGATTTTGTGGAAACTTTTGTAATTGTAATGGACATACAAAATTTCATACCTTCATCTGTGTTACTCTGAAACCTGAAATTTATCCATTGAGGCCCAAGTTCTAACTTATTTCTAAGTTATTCCCTCTTATTTTTGTTAGGGTAAGGTCATTCCTGGAAAATTTTGTAAACAATAAACACACATGAACTTCATCCTGAAAAGTAGTGATATTTGTGAAAACATATTTATGAAAAAGCCAATTGGAACAAGAGTAGTTTCATAACTTATACCTCCATATCCTGTATCCACTGTGGAGTATGCATGTAATATGGATTGTGTTATTCAGAAAGAGAATTGAAAAACAACTACATTAATGAAGTTCACAGTTACATTAACAAAGTTCATAGTCACATTAACAAAGTTTAATTTCGGGATGGAAGTTGCACAAATATCGGAGATGACATAGAATTTAACTATAAAAAAATGATTACTTCATTCTTCTCCAATGAACCTGTCATGAAAGTGAAAATAAAACCTTCAAATTATGAACCATTAGGGTTGGAATTTGTATTTCTCTTTACCCATCAAACATTTTTTTTTTGACATTTTGGATCTTTATAATTCTCTCCAAGTAATGTTATGTTTGAAAATTTTCCCTTCAAGAGTGATGTGTTGATAATATATTAACCCTTCACCAATAAAGTTTTGATTACAAAACTTTCCTTAAAAAAGAAAAAATAACCAAAACATAAAAATGACTTATTGGATCATATTGTTCCCTTTTTATAATTAGATTAGTCAAGATCCTTATACAAATTGTCAAGAAATACATGATCAATTGAGTAAAAAATACAAATACGCAAATTGTGAATAAATACATGATCAATTGAGTCACGGCTTCCCTAGTACCAAGAGGTTAAGAAGTACTTGACCAATAAAACATGAATTCTACAAGTCACATTGTTATAGGCCCTAGCCGAGATGGAACAAAACTTTAAATAAAGTATTAATAATTTTTTTAGAAAATAATAAATGGTCAAAAATAAGTTTTGTATACTCCAACCAAGGTTGGAATATGGATTTCTCTTTACTCGTTATACAAATTTATTTTGAACTTTTAGGTCCTTATGCTTCCCATCAAGAAACATTATGTTTAAAATATTTCCCTTCAAGAGTGATGCTCTCATAATAAATTAACACTTCACCAATAAATACTTTATTAAAAAATTACCCTTCAATAGCATAACTATGTTAAATTTTTTCACATTTTTATCATAAGGGAAAAAAGTACCAATGATTTTTTTTCTCTATGTGGCATCATTATAATTACTTAGTGTTGACAAACCACATTGTTTTTCACTTGGAGCAAAGATACTACCTTGTAAAATTATGATAGTAATTCAAAAGAAAGAAATTAAGTATGTCATAATAGAATAGATTTAATAAACATAGTCTAAATGTTATATGTTTTGACATTTTTTCTAGGTACATTTTCTAATTAAAACTTTCCAAAATATAGTTAAAATTTACTACATTTACAAAAATAATTTATAAATTTATAAAATTAAAATACTCCAAAAAAAATTCAAAACATTAAATTCATTTCATATTAAAAATTAAAATTTTGATAATAAAAATTTAAAAATCTTAATAAAAAAATATATTATTAAATTTCAAATGGAACTTGTAAACTATAAAATGACAACATACACTCTTATTTAATCTAGTATTTCTTCATCGGATTAGTTTTCTTCTTGTTGACTAGTATGTGACCCTTTCTATTTAGTGTTCATACTTTATAGTGAGAAAATTCCTTGGAAATATTTTACATGTTGCATAATATTCCACATGTTTTTGTCCATAGATCAGGGAATGATTGTCTCTTAGTATTTTTTTTTTAACTTGTGCTATTTTAAAATCTTATTTGCAATATGTAAAAACAAAGAGAATATGTAGAACATGAAAAGGAAATTGTCACACAAATACACACCAAAGTTTCTTCCATGTTATCTTAAGGTTTTGAGAATTCATGCTTAGGAATTGTGTTTGTTTGAAAAATCCTTTGCATCCTTGTTTCATGCAACTTTGATTTAGCTCAGGGAAGTTGTTTTCACTCTTTGAGTATGCAAACTTTTAGTTGGTCTGTAAAACTCTCTATGTTTTGAATTTTCTTATTTATAGTGCATTGTGTTTTTCTTGCCTTCTAATGATTAATTATTATTAAATTTCAAATGGAATTTGTAAAAATATAAAATGACAACAAACACCAAATTAAAACAAAATGGCCTCTTAATAAAAGGGAAAACCTACTCCACCAAACTTCAACACAATAAAATAAGTCTCATTACTACAACAACGCCAACTTCATAACCATTAAAAGGGCTAGAAAGATATGATGTTAATCAACAACTTCTCCCCAAGTGCAGCCATTAAAAATAAATAAAATCTAATGAATGCAATTCTACTGGAGATTGTAGGTCTCTTAACGCAGTTAATAAGCAAAAAACAAGTAACAATTTAAATTCAGTTAAAGCATTCAAACTAACTCAATAAAAACAAAAATGACTCTCCTTGGGAATGTTCACTTCTCTTATTTATAAAATATAAAACTCACCACTGACATCCAGTCTTCGACAAATATTATAATTTTTGTTTTATTAATTAGTTTGAGGGTCTCATTTTAAAAAAATAATATTCAAATTGAATTAATGAAGATGAAGGAGAAAGATAATTCACAACCTGTAGTTGGAGTCCAAAGTTCAATTATCCTATTTGTAGTTCTATATGTGTGCCTTCAACTTAACTACTCCAACCTCCAAGCTTCATTTCAGATTAATTATTTTTTATTTATTGTTGTGTATGGGACAATATATAATGTATATATAAGATTTCTAATTTATAGGTTGTAACCTATTGTCCTTGGGTGGCCTGCCATTGAGTGGTGAGAATTATGCCATAATGCCATTAGCGGAACACTCTCTATGAATTTAATGGCATTACAAGATCATTGTATCAAATTTAAAGTGAGTGAATATATACATAAAATCAACTATGCTCAGTCGAGTTGAGTTGGACATTGGCCGCTGTCGAGCTTCATCGAACAATGTTCAGTGGTATGTAGAAAATAAAATAGAAAGAAATAATAATTAATAATATTTTCAAAAATTTGTTACGAGTAAAAAAAAACGTTTTCCCTAATTTCAAACACATCTACAAAAACAGGCATAAAAGAATTTTGTCGTCAAATACTTGAAAAACACCCCATGAAATTCCATCCCTAGCTCCAAAACAAATAACAGGAAAAAATGTTATGCTTAAAAACGAGAAAAACACCTTGTGATGACCATTTTACCAGCGAAATTCCAACTATGTGAACGATTAAAATGATTACAAATTGGATTTTTTTAATAATATTGATATATAAGAATATATTGGTCAAATTTAAAATAATAGTTAATCAAAAGAAAATAGATTTCTAAAGTGAAAAAAAATTATCACTCTACTGAAGAAAAAATACAAAACGTTCGAACATTGTTCCTTCTTTTTTCCTGTCAACAATTTGACTTAATAATTTACTAGTTACTAGGCGCATATACACATCAAGTGTACCTGTGAACATTCTTGTTAGTCATTGATGTGTTGATATATACAGAATGTTGCACTATTCTGTTCTTTGAATGCACTACACATGGTTCCATTCTGAATGAAAATATTTCTCACATATTTCGGAAGCCACCATTGAGGGGCATTTCCTTGTTTGAAAATAATTCAATTCAATTTTCTACATCTACGACTCTCCGCTGCACTCCTAAAAGTGTGAATGGACGTGAAACAGGGAGTTTTGAATGTCTGCACAGAAACAGAAAGCTCTGCATTCTTCTAGAATTTATATAGACTTTTCAAACTTTAACTTGGATACTACACACAAAAAAATACTAAAATTATTTATAAATTATCATTTCTTTATTTTTGTAAGTTAAATATATTTCCTATAAATATCACATTACATAGAGGATTATAGTCATGAGAATCATAGCAGTCTTCATCTCACTCTAGCATACATGAAATCAGAGATAGAGACCAGGAGAAAATGAGTCTAGGAAATTATTGTTAGCAAGACCAACAAAAAAAAAACATAAGGAAACACTAACCAAAATGTACTACAAGATAAACCATTGCCTAAAAATTGGATCAAGAATCCAAAGAAGAAATTGGAGCAGGGTAATATACCTTTGGTGTTAGGAGGGTGCCGAATCTTATAGTCATAATGGATGTGCTTTTCCATGTGAGTGAGAAGAGCATCCAACCTGTCCACACTATCCTTCCACTGATCCCTCTGAATTTCCTTTAATAATGTGGCATTCACTTTAAGCGTAAATTTAATCTAACTTACTATACACAAGAAAATTACCTTGGAACAATTGTATTATTAACCAAGGGAGATTGACATGCTAACCAATTGTTAATAAGGATATTTTCATAAGACTTACTATTACATAAGTCCTTGACTATACTCTAAGATTACCGAAATATATATATATATATATATATATATATATGTTGGCATTGATGTTTTCTAAGGTTGTTCCATAGTTTACAATTGTACCAATGTTTATGCTTCACTGTTATTTGATTACCATGGCCTTTTTTATTTTACTATTTAGCACTTTTCAACCTTCATGCTTATCCCAACCGTAGTATCTCGATGTCATATAAATGTGGTAATTAGTATTAGATTGTCCGGCGTGATTTGATCGTACCTTAATCTTATCTCCATTAGATTTATCGGTGATTTAATACATAATTAAGGGTTTGATAGATGGTAAAGGTTTGACATTTGTTACGGTACTCACCGTTGGATTTACCATTGTAATATTGATGACTATGATGAAATTTGGGTAGGTCTAGGGTAATGACCCTCCCCTCAACCCTAACCGCTTTCTTTTTGCCACCGCAAAACTGCGGGAGGGTTTTTCTCTCCGCTACTCTATAACTCTATGTCACCATAACACCATTTCGATGTTGGCTCATTTGTCTTCCTATATTACTTGGCCACTTACAAGTATTCGGTTGTCTCGCCGTCATCATGAGGCCTTCAGAGAGCCTTTGGCTTTGCCCAGCTATTCACAAGTACTCAGATGTCAAAACAAAGTTTTTTAATTTAACCCCTTTCGAAATTTCTTTGGCGATATTTTTTTCCATATCTGTCTTAATTTCATTTTTCTTAAGTTTTGGTTATGGCTCTCTTACATGCACAACCCTTTCGGCTGTTTTCTCTGTTCAGGTCACAAATGATAACACCTGCGACTGTTTTCTTGGGCAGCGTTTTAATGGGTTCTTTCATTTAACCCTCTACAAGAAAAATATGGAAGCTTTCTACCTCACTGCACTCGTTATTCAAGAAACAGTCTTCAACTTCGCGTTTACAAGTAACCTTCTTGGCATTCGAAGAATTATTTTTGCCAAGATGAATAATATATTTTAAGAGTCGACATTCTGGGGTATTTGTGCCTGACCTGCTCTATTGTTTTTCTAGCTCTCGGGTCTTTAGTATCGAACCCTGTTATAAATTAAGGTATGCTCTATTTTCTTTTACAGGTTCATTCTATTAGTTTACCCAAAAGTTTTATACCACCCCCTAACTTGGACATTTTTCCAAATTTTCATTTCAGGTATCTGAGGGCACCCATTGTTAACATGGTGCTCTCCCACATTTCGTTTTTGTGCTCAAGAAGTGACCTCCTCACCTTTCTGTTTAGAGGTACCATGATATCTGCAATGTTTATTTCCATTTGAAGCCCTTCAGGCTTCTAGGTATAAACCTTATGTTATCATAGTACTTCTCGAAGGAAGCCTTATAGGCTTGGTTCTTCAATTTATTCATGATGTAAAGGATTTCCGTCTTGATAATGGCTTGATGTGTAATGTTTCCAGGGTTTATAAGTATTTCCATACATAAAAAGATATCACAGTCGTGTTCAGGGTTTCTTATCTAGCTAGAAACTTATATTTTCTTTTGTCTTGGAACTACTCTAATTCGTATTTATGGTATAATTTAGGAAAGTGTTTTCTCGCACAAAGTTATTTTGTTGCCTTATATTAATTTACAGTGAATTTCGCTTGCCTCAATGTTCTCATTTTAGTATAGTAATACTATCTGTTTGGTCCATCCCTCACGGTGCGCCGACTATGTAATTTAACTTACATCTATATTATGGTCGACTGTGCTAATACTATGTTTAAATGCTTATATTGTATCAATTTATTTGCATGCAGTTATTCTACCAATTTTTCTTCTGTAATAAGTTATTTGTACTTTTATGTTTTGGTACACTGTATACATGGTGATAATCTTAATATTTTAGAAAGTTTACCACATTTGTTTATTAATGTTAATGCCAATTCAGAAGGCTACTTTTATTTTGATACATAGTATTTTTTCATTCTAGTTGTTACCTTCTTGTAAATTTGTCTAGATACTGTACAGGGTAGATTTCCAGACTATCATTATTTGTTCGGTTACTTCTGTAATTCCCACTATCTGTGTATAGTCATTTATTGAACAGGGAACGAACGGTACAGTTTGGGGTTTCCAACCCTGGACAACCTAACAGTTCCCTTCCCAATATTTTTCTGGTATTTACATTTAATATCCTAATTTCTTCTTTCTACCCTAACACAACCATTCTTGACTCAATAACACAAATATAAAGCACGGGAAAAGTTGAACTGTCCTTGAGACCAGAACTAATTAATCTCCTCTTCACTGATGTACACCATAATTCGTTCTTTGTTAAAAAAAGATATCACACAAACATCTTTACTGTCTTTCTCTATGATTTTCTCAAATTAGAGAATTAACATTTTAACTAATATGGAAAAGAAAATATAGTAAGATTCACAAAACTGCTTAGGCACATTCTTGAGTTATTTATCTCACTTTAGAATGATAATGATAGCCTCCCAACCATGGAGAGGTGATTATGTCCTCAACTCCCCCCGTGCTCTACACCAGAGTAGGACTTAGATAGCAGTGTTTTTGGATTAGACCTCAAGACCCTCAGTCCAGTCTTCCTTTCCAGATTCAGGTTGCTGAGTTTCCACTGGTTCCATCCAGCTCTAGATTGATTCACACCCTCAAACCTCCTAGATTTCCTCTAAAATCATAGAACCCCTTTTCCTCACTGGGATTTTCCTTTTACCCTCAATGGAAAAGGTAACTGTCTTTAACTTCTTTTGCCTAACTACTTTGGAATCTTGGAATACTTTATCATCATTTTTTATGGAAAACATTCCATAATTTATTTTTTATTAAAAGACAAGAAATAAATCATGTTCATTACTAGATTAAATTTACTTGTTAATCTCATTTAAAAATTAAATGCATAATCCATTTTTAAAAGAAACAGAGATAGTTCAAGGATCAAATCCAACTGTTACAAATAAGGAGCTGATAATTTTATTTCGATGAATCGAGGGCACATCAAACAAATTCATGCAACACCCAAGGCTATGATATTTAAGCCTCTTACAAATCCTGGTGATGCCTCGATGCCAGAATCTATAAAATTAGGTATATCACACTCCTCGAGCATTGTAAAATTAGTCACAAACCCTACAAGCCCTAGATTTGAATGCATGCCTAGGGTTGGCCTGTATATCCTAATGATAATATAAGGAGGATTTTGAGGCATTCAGAGGTCAATTGGATATGTGAGTCCTACAATTGAACACAACATGGAGAGAAATTCAAGTGCCTAATATATGATGTGAGCCTTGCAATTAATCACAACATGGAGAGATATTCAAGTTCCTAGTATATTTTAAGCGGGAAAGGAGAGATGGAAGGATTTTGGTTGACCTGACAATCAACTTGTGTGAAGCCCATGTGAGCACATCCTTCCATTGTTTGCAAACTATGGACATTGAGAGGAGATCTTGCGGCTCCGAAAAACCTATCAAGATGCGAGATAACACTCTGTTGTTTGCCATGGCCATCTCAACGTTTCTCTCCATTGCTATAATTGAACCCTCTGCTTAAATCGTCTTTGATCTGACATAAGAAATCAGTACCAAAGCCAATCAATGGGATTTGAAATCCTGAATTCAATTATGCAACTCCAACTAACATCTCCATATTCGCAATGACCAAAAGGGAGCTAGAAATAAAATGAGGCTTTCATTACCACTTACAATATCAGGCCGAGCTTCACCAAAAAGTTTCATATCTAATATTTCTCGTGCTCATTTAATGTTTTGCGACGGAGCAGGTCCACAAATACTCGCGAATGTTTTGCGACGACGAAGTAGGTCCACAAATATAGTGAAAGTTAGGGAAAAAATATATATTATTAAAATAATGAATTTTATAGGTGGCAAATGACGAACCTTGGAACATTGTGGTGAGGAAAAACCTCAGAATAGAACACCTTCAACATAATTAAAACGTTTCATAAGTTTTTCAATCGAGGAACTCTAGTTAGGATCTTTAGGATAATTCATTTTCCCTAAAATCCCATGCCCCACATGCTTTCCAAGCGCGAGGACGCTTTCCAAGTGTCAGGAAAGTGGGTTCTACTCATGGAATTATTTTACAAGGGGTTATACTCATCTGCTTCGAAAACTCCGTCTAATTCAAATTAAATAAAACCTTTTACATCATAGCATAAATTTCCCGGTATTTACTAGTGTGAAATCACAAAAGATTTCTAGATAAATATGTTGACTTCTTCTCGTAAAAGATAAATATAGTTATGATCTTCTAGAAAATTTACAAAAAGAGAACAAAATTTACTCTAATTTAACTGAAAATATGAGATTCCACAATTTACGGAAAATTTTAATTTACCCACAAAATGAGAAAAGGGACAAGGTTGCCCATAAAAGAATTTAAACATCTCTCTTAATCATGAATATAAATTAAATGCTCTCTCTATATATTTTGAAATATATTAAACACACAAATTATCATTTGTACTTAGTGCTTGAATGTTAAAATTAATTATTTAACTCAACAAACTTATTAAGCCAAATACTCTCATCTATTTTTTAATGAGATGGCAGGAAACAAAAACCCATATTTAATCTTAAATATAAATTTCAAAAAGCCATTATGCACATAAACATTGAAATTTTCAGTCCAATAGGTATATAATCACCTATAGAACCATAAGCACCATTTCATTAACATTATTAATAATTACATTGTATATCGAGGCATGAAGACTCTTATCTATCAATTTAAAGCTTTGTGTAACTCACGAGGGTAATATTTTTTCCATCCAGCCATAGACTTAATTTTCTAGTTAAATATTTTTCACTTGAACATCCCCTTGCTAGACCATGATGCCATTAGAGGAACTTCCACTTGATGAAAAATGATGGACAAATGAAGACCAATATCCTTCATATAAAGAAATCAACTTTTTCTTCCTCCAACCAATTGCATTCATGACTTGCAAAAAATATTATCTAGGTTGGATCATTTTATTGTTTTCCATCCATATCAATGCTTTTAGTGTGGAAAAAGTGGATGAATCAACTCGTAGGAGAACTTTTATCGGCAGGTCCTAGTTTGGAAAATTAGGGCCAGGAACCTTCTCAAAGCAATTTGAGGCACTAAATGACATTTTCTCGGGGTAAAGCTTTACTACTTAACCACCACACCTTTTAGTGCTATTATGCACATAGATACCTAACAATGTAAACTTTGAAACGGGAATGGAAACGAGTACCCGCATTTTTTAGGTAGCAAAAAATGGTCTAATTTTGAAAAACATTGATTCAGAATACTCTTAATTTTTTTAGCATGTTTTTTACACATTAAGTTTTCTTATGTACCAAGTTTAGACATTATCTTTAAAATGTTAGTGTTTTTTATGTTGATTTTGAAAAGTGTTGATGCCAACATCATCCCTTTTTTTTAGAAGACTTATTTTTCACTTAAAATTTTCTAATCTATTAAATGCTAATAATTGTTTTCTAAATTTACCAATTTTTGAGGTACTCGTCTTCTTCCTCTTCACTCACATATATTTTTTAAGTGTTTTTTAGGTATTTTTTTTTGTTTTTTCTTTTAATTTTTTTTGGTACTGAGATATTTTGTTTTTTGTAGTGTCAAAAAAACAAAAAAGGTAAAAAAATTTAAGTGCCAATATTCTATCTAATTATATATTGTTAAATAATATCTCATTGCACATGAAATAATTTTCACCAAAAATCAAGAATTTTTAACAATTTACCTGTTGGGGTTCCCATGTTTTGGCCAGGTTGACAGAGACCAAAAGATGAGACAACATAGAACCACTTTGGGACCTTAGGATCTAGCCCTCCTAGGTCCAGAGACGGATCTCTCTAAGTGAGTCAAAGTGTATGTCTTTGAAGCTCGAATGTCAAGGTTTTTAGGCTAGTTATAGGCTCAAGGTTTGTTTGTTTGATTAAGAGTTTGGTTGTTGGGAATCAGGAAAGAAGGGTTCATCACAGGACAAGGATGAGCATAGAGTGAGTTTAGGCTGAAACAGATAACTCAGGGAACATCAAGGCCATTGGGTAATGGAGTCAAGAAAGGATTTCTTTGTAATCAATGTGCAAGCTTTCAGTTGGGCTAGTCATCTAGAGCATCTCGATCTTGAAGGAGATATTTGGAATGGGACATTAAGGACAGAAAATGAAAGGAGGAGAACCAACCAATTCTGTCTATAGATCAGGTCAGAGGTCGTTTAACTCCAGACCTGCTTGGACAAAATCAGAGGTAGGACAAGGGATCTTAGAAAAACCTGATTGGGAGGCAAGACCCTAGAGAGGCAGAGATAAGGTTCTAGAACCCCCGGTATTCTCAACACATCCAACTAAATCTTAATAAGAACATCTAAACATAGATTTCATTAATTCATACATCAGAGAGTAGGAAATAACATCCACTACACTGGTTAAATCAATTGAAATCGACATTCAGATACACATATAAGCAGAAAACATAAAGGGCTGGGAGAGCAGCAACATAAGGTACCTATCAAGGGTAAATCTTATGCCAAAATTCTGATGCGAGCCTAAAGAAACATGATGAAATGAAAGCAAGTCAATCACAAATACAGAGAAAGGAAAACATCACCAGGTGCTTTAGATCAGGATCCAAAGAAACATGCTTGTCATATTAAAAACAACACCAATCAGGTACATCATAGCCCATAGCTCGAACATTCAGTCTGAATACATCTAATCTCAGCCTCTCTAACAATATTACACAGAGAACTTGTCTCAAGAGGAAAATACTTGCGTTTCACTGATATCTCATCAACAACCTTTACAATTTTTCCTTCTGTGCTTTATAGTAGATGATGGACAGAAGATCGACTGAGAGGGTAGGTGAAAATTAAAAGTAACATTAAACACAAAAAATGAATGCAGGGCCGAAACCCATTCTGTTTGACTGCTATGTATTTAATTTCTGTCATTTCTTTATGCAGGAGTGATCTTCCTCAGATTTACCTTTACTCCATACATGACTTTGTTGCATTCTGGTGGCCATACTTTGTTGTACTTGTGGGGAATAAACAAATGGTGAACAACCGCTGAGAAGTCTGCTTCATAAATGTCTGACTGCTTCTGAACTGTAGTTAGGGCAGAAATTATTTTAGGGACATTCTGCTACTGCGCTCAGGACCTTTTGGATAGATCCTCAGGATCTTCAAACTGTTGCTTTGCTTTCTAAACCTCTGATTAAAGGCTTAAGATCTTCATTAGCTTTCCTTAATCTCTTTTTCTTTGTACTTGGAATGCTTAGCCGCTCCATTTTGGCCTTTGACAGGTTAGCTCAAGATTTTAATGGCGCTGGGAGGATTTTATAAAGTTTAAAACCTGCTCTCTTTAATGCGTGTCCTGCGTTCATCTCCCAGGGTCATTTTCCATACATTCCTACTGCTGAAGATGCCCTTTCTTGATTTCTCTGTCATTGTAACAAAGGTTGCGTATTGTGATGGTCTTTCATCGTTTTCAATCCTGCAAAAAACACGAAAACTATGAGGAAAACCCTAGATGGGGTGGCGGATGATATGGAAGATGAGCGTGACCGTGCAGATGGCGTGGTGGAGGGAAAAAATTGCAGAGGGCCGATGTAAAATGCCATGGCAGAGGTGACGGTATGTAGAGAGAATTGTGAACGAAAAATCATTAAACAACACGAAGAATGGAGCAATATATGCAACGGAAAGGCATGTGCATGGAGGGTGCACGTGGGATGCTGACGTGGAGGGACCGGGTGAGGGTGGAATATTCAACAAAGGAGGACGGACGCGGGTCATCGATCGCAAAAGAAATTGACGACTAACAGTATAGCGAGGAGAGGTGATGACGGGTCAGGAGTACGGAAGCTGTGCGCTAAACCTCACGCTACTTCGTCGAGCGAGGACTGTCGGATGGGGCGATCGGAATCGGACGACTGACATGGATTCCACTGTGCGTTCTGTACCGAAGATTAATGCGCGAAATAAGGGCAGTTTCGGGACAGTGAGGAGGACGCGTGGCAAGAGCTAAGTGGAATCGTTGGGTGTCCAGGGAAAACCACTCAGCGCCCCACGGTGGTGCGGAAAAAACCACGGCTGTTTGTGAACAGTGAAAGCGAGGGAGGAGGGGACCACCATTTCGGGCGCACTCCACGCCGTTGGATCTGATCTTTAACGGACGGTGGAGATCCGTCGGTTTAAATTTATATATCAAACCCATATATATGCACATTTAAAAGGTTTTGAATGATTTTTTCGCGCGGAGACAGATTCGGAGGGGCTAAGCGCCCGACGGATTTAGCGTTGGTGACGGCGCCGGGTCTCATGGGAAGAAAGGTGCGTGGCTAATGCAGAAGGGGGCTAAGGCCTGATATAGGGTTGGAAATGGGTTTTAATCCATTTCTAATGTATTTTGAAGCCTTTTAAGGGCAACGATAGGGGAATGAAGGGTGGGAACGGTCAAAGCAGGGGCAGAAACAGGATTTAGAAAGGATTTAAAGGGATAATGGGGGGATTAAAGGGAAACTTTAACAAAGGGAAAAACAAATGTTGTGATGGGGAATTTTGCCAGGATGTAGGGGTAAAAGAGGGAGTAATAGGTCCCTTTGAGCAATGGATCAGCAGAGAGGATTAGAATTAGGCACAACACAAAGAGACTCCAAGGAGGATGAATTTTCAGGGGAAAGGCATTCCTTGGAGGCTCCAAACAATCTAGCCCCCAGCTTGCTTGTCAAGAATTTCATAGGGGGGGCTAACAGTGGCTCCACATGGGGATGGCTACTCCTCGGAGGAGTCAAGAAACCAGAGATGATATTTGGAGTAGGCCAGGTGCCTGCTGCTCGGCACATCCCTTTTCTTCAATTTCAGTTGCCACAATATGTTAGATACACACATCAGCAGAAACATTTCCCAACCAATCTACCTACCCAACTACAATCCTAACATTTTCTCTTCTTTTAGGGCGCATTTGAGCTAGCAGACCCTTTACATTATTTTATTTTGAAAACAAAAACAAACCTATTCTAAATCTACCCTTATTCTTCATGAGGCCAGATTAGACTGTTGGCCTCATCTATTTCTCTACCTAATCTACTACCTGATGGGATTAAACAGTCCAACAGGTTTCTTCACCTACATTCTAATACAGGAAATTTAAAACAGCCCAGCCAGGATTAGGTTGTCTGACTTGCTATGGATGGAAAGTGCTGAAAATTGAAACAAAACTTTGAAGGCTTGAAGTCCGCAACTTTGAAACATCCTTCTTTTTCTGTGACTCAGGTTTTGAGCATATTGGAGTCACCTCTTTTCTTTGATTTCAACTCTGACTTTGGGCATATTAGAGCTGATTCTTCTTTCACTGCTGATCCAGATTTTGAGCATATTAGGACCAGCTACTCTGCTTCCTTAAGCTCAGATTTTATCATGTTTGAGCTATCCCTTTTGCATCCCGGAGGTTCATGTTTTGAGCATGTCTGAACCTCCCTTTTCTCACTGTTTTCAGAACATCTTATCTTTTATTGAAAATAAAAGCTGCAATGATATGTACAATGGAGATGAAACTGGAAATGAAAATCAATAGAAGTAATGCTTGAGCATCCTGCCATTGATAGGACCCCCAGACAACTCCGTGCCATCAAGTTCTTGCAGAAAAAACGCATTAGGACCCACAATGGCTTGTATGATATATGGACCTTACCACAAACTGTCAAACTTACCATGTTTGCCTTTGCCCTCTCTTCTTGAATCCCATCTCAGAACTTTATCTCCAACCTTGAAATCTGAAGCTTTGGCTCTTTTGTCAAACTGCCTTTTGATGCTTTCCTATATTCTGACAGCTCTGCCATAAACCTGCTCCCTTGTTTGCTGCAGATGAATAGTTTCATTGATTCTTCTGATCATGCTGTCTTCCTCTGATTGGATTTCCTGGACAAGTTTTATCACTGGAACTCCAAGACTAGTAGGAAAAATTGCTTCTGTTCCATAAACCAGCTGGAAGGGTGACATGCCAATAGATTTCTTTGTGGTGAGCCTGTCAACCCACAAAGCATGTACCAACTTCTTATGCCATGACCTTTTGTTTTCCTCCAACAACTTTTTGATGATTGTAACCAGGATTTTGTTAGATGATTCAGCTAGGCCATTACCCTGGGGGTAGTAGGCAGTTGAATGACCAAGCGCTATTCCGTACCTGTGACAGAAATCAACCATTATCTTGGATCCGAAAGCAGCGGCGTTGTCATTGATTATTTTCCTGGGGCAGCCAAACCGAGATAGGATGAAATATTCTAGGAACCTAATAATGATAGAATCGGTGGCATTCCTAGTGGGTATGGCTTCTATCCATTTAGTGAAGTAATCTGTGGCAGTCAGGATCCATTTATGTTGCCCAGAAGAAGAAGGGTGAATTTCCCCAATAAGTCTAGGCCCCATTGCAAGAAGGGACCTTCAATGGTGATGGGTTGTAGGGGAAGGGGGAGGAGTTTTCTTTTGCCTTCAAAGATCTAACATTTATGGCAGGCAAGTATCATTTTATGGACATCACTGAAGAGGGAAGGCCAATAATAACTAGCCCTGAGTATTTTGTTTGCATTGGCTTTCCAACTCAGGTGGCCTCCACATTCTCAAACATGGAATTCCTGTTTGATTCTTTCAGCTTCAGTTTCAGACAAACATTTCAGTAAAAGGCCATTTGGATTTTTTCAATATAGACTCTCATTCATAATGCAGTAATTTCTAGCTTTGAGTTTTATGAATCTGGCCTTTGTTTTGGACAGTTCTGGAGGGGCATTGAGGTTTGTGAGCACGTAAAGGGTATCAGTATACCAAAGAGAGTTTTGAAACTGTTCCTCTACATTTGGATGGGGCAATCCTTCCTGCTCATCTAAGGCATTCATCATGTTAATTTCAAGGGCCTGCAAGTTTGATTCAGCCATTAACTGGGCCAGGCCTTGGCCTTTGATCAGTTTGGTGGGTTTTATTTCAATGTCATATTCTAAAATTGTAGCAATCCATTTGCCCCTTTTCCCATCTGGGTCTTGGGATAGGATATCCTTGACCACTATATTTGGCACGAAAGCAATGGTGTGAGAATGCAGAATGTACACCCTAAAGTCTTTTAAGGCCTTAATCAGGGCATAGGCCTGATTTTCCATGATGTTGTACTTTAAGGGTGCATCTCTCAAGGCTTTAATGAAGAAAGCTATAGGCTGTTCATTACCTTTTGAATTTTTTTGCAGCAAAACTGTAGCTATTGTGTGTTGGGAAGCAAATGAAAAGATCAGAAAATATTTTGAGAAGTCAGGGCTGATAAGGACAGGGGCCTGAGTGAGTGCAAGTTTTACTGACTCAAAATATTTCTTGGCTTCAACAGTCCACTTAATACCTGCACCTTTCTTTAGCATTTCAGTCATTTTCCTAAGGTGCTCAGCAAGGTTGGGAATGAACCTCCTAAGGAAGTTGATCTTACCAATGAAGGACTGTAACTCCTTGACGTTTCTTGGGTGTCTGATTTGAAGTATTCCCTCCACTCTCTGTGGGTCTATCCTGATCCCTTTCTCAGATATAATGTGACCAAGAAGTTTTCCTTCTTGCAACCCAAAAACCGTTTTCTTAGGGTTCAAGGACAGACCATACCTTCTACATTTTTCGAAAAATTTCCTCAGATGTTTCAGATGTTCTTCTTCAGTTTTAGAAAAGATAGTCAAGTCATCCAAGTAGATAACTATGAAGCATCCTATCTCTTCTGAGAAAGCTATGTCCATCGCTCTTTGGAAGGTAGCTCCAGAATTCATCAGTCCAAAAGGCATATTCACATACATGAAGGTACTCCATGGAGTGGTAAAAGCTATTTTGAGTTGATCTTCCGGGAGTACCAGAACTTGATTGTATCCTGAAAAACCATCAAGCAGGGAGATTCTTTTAGAGCCTACTACCTTCTGTAGGATATGCTCCATTCTAGGCAAAGGGTAGTTGTCTTTCAAGGAGGCTCCGTTGAGGTTTCTGAAGTCTATGCATAGTCTAATCTCTCCTGTTTTCTTTCTCACAGCCACCAAGTTTGACACCCAATCGGAAAACCTCACAGGAACTATTATGCCTGCATCATACATCTTCCTGATCTCTTTTTCTACTGCAGGCAATTGTTTTGGATTGATTCTACGAAGTTTTTGTCTGAAAGGCTTCTGATTTTCTTTCAAGGGTATTTTTTGTTGTATAATGTTGGTGTCATAGGCCTTTAAGTATTCATAGCTCCATGAAAACACATCAATGAATTCCTTAAACAATTCAATGTATCTTTTCTTCATGTCTGCAGGTATAGACTTAGCCAGTTTTATCATTTTGGGTCTGTCTTCAGTGCCTATGTTGCATTCTTCTACATCTGAGTCTGCATGTTCTATAGTGGGCTTCTTTGCTACGTCATCAAAGTCAAAAAGGTCCTCTAGGGGTGCCAGGCCTCTGGGTATGTTCTTATCTTGGGCCTGCAGCACCTCTACCTCTTTGGTATCTGCGTTTTCACAATTTTCGGTTGGATTTCCAGTTTGCTCAGAAAAAGAATTTATTTCTATGTTACCAGGTGTTTCTTTTTTATCTGGGGGATCCTCGCTTGGGAAATTTTCATCAGAAATCAAATCTAAATCAGAAAATTCAAACTCATTCCTTCCCACTAGGAAATCTTCGATCTGTTTGTCTCCTTCAAAGACCTGCCAATATTTTTCATTGTCTGGCACTGGAGGCCTGAATTTGGTCTGAATGATAATCTGTTGGCCAGCTGGGGTCTTAGGATATGAGCTAGCTATACAAGCTAATCCATTTGCAATTTCATTTTTCCCCCTAGGAACGAACGCTAATTCGTATTCAACAAACATTTTCAACAACTCCAGAGTGTCATTCTTGTATGCCCTAAGCCTGGGGTGTTTTGCTGAATACTCACCGTACACCTGTTTGATGACTAACTCAGAGTCTCCTCTCACAGCTATCCTACGGGCTCCTAATTTCTTCAATAAATTCAAACCCAGGATGAGAGCCTCATACTCTGCAATATTATTCATGCATTTGAAATGCAGATTCACAGCATGGCTCTCTGCGTGGTCATTTTCTGTGTTACGTAGCCACACTCCTACTCCAACATTTTGCTTAGTACAGGACCCATCAAAATTCATTTCCCACAGGGGTTTGCCATTATGTTGCGTTGGGGAGCCTGTACTAGATTGTGGGTTGTCTAGTTCTTCACGTGGTGTGTCAGTTTGAGAGGTGTGACTAACAGGCTGACTGCATAGCATTTCTGATTCATTCTGAGTTTTGTTTTCATTATCCGGCCCATGGCTCTCTTCATCGTATTATTCTAGAGTAGCCATTATGTTGAAATCCACGGGCTCTACGTTTGTATCTCCATTATCTGATCTCGGATTTTATGAGGATTGGTCATTGTAGAGAATGAAAGAGTCTAGATCTGTATGTACAGAGTATAATGGTGATTTTTCAGGTTTCTCGAGGCTACTGACTAGGAATTTCATTTGGGACTCTCTATACAGTCTTCTAAGTTGGCCAAATATAGGGATAGTAGCATAAGAGCCATCCATCTGCATTGTTCCTTGCAGTTTGGCTCCCCATGATCTGGATAGTAACATGCCATACTTAGGTGGCACATCTGCCACCACCACATCCATGACCACACATTTGGCAGGAATCTGGGTCAAACTTACACACAAATCTTTGATCAGTCCTAGGAATTTTACTCTACTAGAGTCAAATGAGTATAAGTCTTTGTAGGGTCTGGTAATCTCTAGGCCTAGCCTTTCCATCACTACCTTAGGCATTAGATTGTGTGAAGCACTAGAGTCATGCATGGCATTATGAAGGATCTTGTCATGAATGTTGAGACTGACATAGAAAGGTGGAACTACCCCTTCCTGAAATTTTCCTTCAATTTTTGGACCAAAGAGTAGGGTTGGTTGATCATCATTCAGATTTACCGAATCATTCATTTCTCCCAGATTCAATGCTTTCAAAATTTGACCTTTATATATATCTTTAGCAGCCAACTCAGCTAATGGTACAGAGATTTTGATTTTTGCAAGTTCACTCTCTAGATTGAAAGTGGACTGGACCTTGGAAATACTTGACTCTGTTTTATTCGCTACTGTCTTAGTAGCTGAATCAGATTGTGATTTCTCACTATGTACAAGGTTAGGAATCATTTTATCTGGAGCACTAACTGCAGTGCTAATGCTGCTGGCTGGTTGGATTTTTTTTTCAATGTCTTGGTTGTCTTTCTCCTTATGCTTACCAAAACTTTCAGCTGCTGATTTGTTATCTGCAGCAGATGCTTTAGAGGATTTATCAGGTCTTTTCTTGATGGTTAACTCAGGATTTTTGTCTTTGGAAGTATCTTGGATTTTCTTGCTCCTAAGTTCATATTGTTCCCTGACCTGTAACATGGCATTTTCAAATCCCAATCTGTAATCTTCAGTTTCTAACCACTCCTCACCCCAATATGAAGGTGAGGGCTGATCTTCTTCTGAACCACAGTTAAGGACTGAGTCCTCTCCTTCAAACATGTTTATTGCATTCCCTTCAGACTCTTCAATGATTCTCTCGTCTTCATCTAAAAATTTTTCTTGAAATGGGGGAATAATTTGTTGATCTGACTCTCTTTGTCTGTTGGGAGCAACATTGTTTCTTCTAATGTTTTGGTTTTGGTTTTGGTTTCTGTTTTGGAAAACCATCCTCTTTATCATTTGTTGCAGTTCTTCCACATTTTTAGACAGTCTGTCGTATTTGGGATTAGATGTGGAAGCTACGTTGTCATCCCTATATGTCACCCTTTTTTCAGCTTTTAATCTTTCCCTTTTTTCCATTAAGTTTGCTTCTATGGTTATGGCTCCTTTCTGCATGTCTTCCAGGGTGGTGTACTCTTTATCTCTAAGCTCGTAGGCCATGTCAGCATCAAATCCATCAGGATATTTTTCTAGGGCCATACCTTGAGGAGGTTTCATGTGTGGAGGGAGGGCATTGTAAATGTTGTTGAATCTAGTGGTGTAATCGTGAACACTCTCTCCTACGTTCCTCTTAAGGGACATGTATTCTGCTAGGAGCTGGCGAGGGTTTTCTCTAACCTCCCATTTGTTTATGAAGGTCTGGTATAATGTAGGGAGATCTTGAATACTGCCAGGAGGTAAACTCTTAAACCATTTCTTCACCTCACCCCCTAAGATTTGGGCAAAGATTCTCATTTTGATTGTTTCATCATCAATTTCCATATAATCAAAATAATCCTCCATCTTATCTACATGTTGCTCAGCTGTAATGGATTATTTGGCAGTGAAGTGTGGGATTTTTTACTTATAATCATTGGGTAAGGGTAACAAGGGCTGCGGTAAAACTAAAGGTGCGTACCAAGCTGCCATAATGATGTTCTGATAAGGTATAGGGTTGGCTTGAGCAGCTGGTATTTGGATGACAGGGATATTTGGACCAGCAGAAGTCTGTTGAGCAGACCTAGGGTGGGAGAGCCCCAAATTTTGAAGGAAGTGAAAATCAGGTGGTGTAGATGGAGGGGTTTCTCTGCTCCTAGTGTTTTGACCACTGTTAGATGGTGTGCTATGAGGCTCAAGGTCTTGCCGGTCTAGGTGATTGAATGACCTGGTTCTTGATAAACTGTTAGGTAGGTCTAGGTCAGGGAGAAAAGGTGTTAGAGCTGTTAGGTCTTCAGGTACAGAGTTAGCTCTATGAAAGCGACTGGAAATAGTTGGTCTTTTGGGTGGAGGAGTTCCCTTTAGGATGCTCTCTGGATTGTCAAATATTTCAAGTGGGTCAGGGTTGGGATAAGCTCTTGTATGGATGGTTCTGAAAGCCAGAATGTTGTTTCAAAGCCAAGAAGCTTAACCCTACTTGTTACTTCTACTGTGGTTGATGTTGTCTCATAGGGGCTAGTCTCCCAGTGGAGTCTGATTGTGAAACCAAGATAATCAGCAAGCCTACTGATCACCAGTGGAGTCTTTTCGTTTAGGAACAATGGAGTCACCAGGTGGAGGGCTTAGGATGTTTCTAAGGGGTACACTGTCCACCACAGTGCTCAAGCACTATCACCTTTCAGGAATCTCCTCTAAAACATCAAGCTCCAACCAGAGATTGACTGGGAGGGCATTTACCAGATATGTCACCTCTGAAAAGAGGATGAGATTTGGAGGCTACCTGGCCCTTTCCAGGCTCTGTCTAAGAGTATGGTGAATATTCAATAATGGAGGTCGATTCAAGAAATGAGTGACTTACTGTCAACCTAACCAGAGTCTTGAGTTTCTGATTCTTGGAAGTGTGTAAGGTGAAATGTACTCAGATTCCCCAGCGGAGTCGCCATTATGTTGGGGTTCCCATGTTTTGGCCAGGTTGACAGAGACCAAAAGATGAGACAACATAGAACCACTCTGGGACCTTAGGATCTAGCCCTCCTAGGTCCAGAGAGGGATCTCTCTAAGTGAGTCAAAGTGTATGTCTTTGAAGCTCGAATGTCAAGGTTTTTAGGCTAGTTATAGGCTCAGGGTTTGTTTGTTTGATTAAGAGTTTGGTTGTTGGGAATCAGGAAGGAAAGGTTCATCACAGGACAAGGATGAGCATAGAGTGAGTTTAGGCTGAAACAGATAACTCAGGGAACATCAAGGCCATTGGGAAATGGAGTCAAGAAAGGATTTATTTGTAATCAATGTGCAAGATTTCAGTTGGGCTAGTCATCTAGAGCATCTGGATCTTGAAGGAGATATTTGGAATGGGACATTAAAGATAGAAAATGAAAGGAGGAGAACCAACCAACTCTATCTATAGATCAGGTCAGAGGTAGGACAAGGGATCTTAGAAAGACCTGATTGGGAGGCAAGACCCTAGAGAGGCAGAGACAAGGTTCTAGACCCCCTAGTATTCTCAACACATCCAACTAAATCTTAATAAGAATGTCTAAACATATATTTCATTAATTCGTACATCAGAGAGTAGGAAATAACATCCACTACACTGGTTAAATCAATTTAAATCGACATTCAGATACACATATAAGCAGAAAACATAAAGGGCTAAGAGAGCAGCAACATAAGGTACTTATCAAGGGTAAATCTTATGCCAAACTTCTGATGCGAGCCTGAAGAAACATGATGAAATGAAAGCAAGTCAATCACAAATACAGAGAAAGGAAAACATCACCAGGTGCTTTAGATCAGGATCCAAAGAAACATGCTTGTCATATTAAAAACAACACCAATCATGTACATCATAGCCCATAGCTCGAACATTCAGTCTGAATACATCTAATCTCAGCCTATCTAACAATATTACACAGAGAACTTGTCTCAAGAGGAAAATACTTGCGTTTCACTGATATCTCATCAACAACCTTTACAATGTTTCCTTCTGTGCTTTATAGCAGATGATGGACAGAAGATCGACTGAGAGGGTAGGTGAAAATTAAAAGTAACATTAAACACAAAAATGAATGCAGGGCCGAAACCCATTCTGTTTGACTGCTGTGTATTTAATTTTTGTCATTTCTTTATGCAGGAGTGATCTTCCTCAGATTTACCTTTACTCCAGACATGCCTTTGCTGCATTCTGGTGGCCATACTTTGTTGTACTTATGGGGAATAAACAAATGGTGAACAACCACTGAGAAGTCTGCTTCATAAATTTCTGACTGCTTCTGAACTGTAGTTAGGGCGGAAATTCTTTCAGGGACATTCTTCTACTGCACTCAAAATCTTTTGGATAGATCCTCGGGATCTTCAAACTGCTTCTTTGCTTTCTAAACCTCTGATTAAAGACTTAAGATATTCATTAGCTTGCCTTAATCTCATTTGCTTTGTACTTGGAATGCTTAGCCACTCCATTTTGGCCTCTGACAGGTTAGCTCGAGCTTTTAATGGCGCTGGGAGGCTTTTATAAAGTTTAAAACCTGCTCTCTTTAATGCGTGTCCTGCGTTCATCTCCCAGGGTCATTTTCCATACATTCCTACTGCTGAAGATGCCCTTTCTTGATTTCTCTGTCACTGTAACAGAGGCTGCGTATTGTGACGATCTTTCATCATTTTCAATCCTGCAAAAAACATGAAAACTATGAGGAAAACCCTAGATGGGGTGGCGGATGATATGGAAGATGAGCGTGACCGTGCAGATGGCGTGGTGGAGGCAAAAAAATGCAGAGGGCCGATGTAAAATTCCATGGCGGAGATGACGGTATGTAGAGAGAACTGTGAACAAAAAATCATTAAACAACACGAGGAATGGAGCAATATATGCGACGGAAAGGAATGTGCACAGAGGGTGCACGTGGGATGCTAACGTGGAGGGACCGGGTGAGGGTGGAATATTCAACAAAGGAGGAGGGACGCGGGCCGTCGATCGCAAAAGAAATCGATGACTAACAGTGTAGCGAGGAGAGGTGACGACGGGTCAGGAGTACGGAAACTGTGCGCTAAACCCCGCGCTACTTCGTCGAGCGAGGACTGTCGGATGGGGCGGTTAGAATCGGACGGCTGACATGGATTCCGCTGCACGTTCTGTACCAAAGATTAATGCGCGAAATGAGGGCGGTTTCGGGACAGTGAGGAGGACATGTGGCAGGAGCTGAGTGGAATCGTTGGGTGTTAAGGGAAAACCACTGAGCGCCCCACGGTGGTGCGGAAAAAACCATGGCTGTTTGTGAACAATGAAAGCGGGGGAGGAGGGGACCACCGTTTCGGGCGCAGTTGGATCTGATATTTAACGGACGGTGGAGATTTGTCAGTTTAAATTTATATATCAAACCCATATATATGTGCATTTAAAAGGTTTTGAATGATTTTTTCACGCGGAGACAGATTCGGAGGGGCTAAGCGCCCGACGGATTTAGCGTTGGTGACAGCGCCGGGTCTGATGGGAAGAAAGGTGTGGGGCTAACGCAGAAGAGGGCTAAGGCCTGATATAGGGTTGGAAATGGGTTTTAATCCATTTCTAATGTATTTTGAAGCCTTTTAAGGGCAACGATAGGGGAATGAAGGGTGGGAACAGTCAAGGCAGGGGCAGAAACATGATTTAGAGAGGATTTAAAGGGATAATGGGGGGATTAAAGGGAAACTTTAACAAAGGGAAAAACAGATGTTGTGATGGGGAATTTTGCCAGGATGTAGGGGTAAAGGAGGGAGTAATAGGTCCCTTTGAGCAATGGATCAGCAGAGAGGATTAGAATTAGGCACAACACAAAGAGACTCCAAGGAGGATGAATTTTCAGGGAAAAGGCATTCCTTGGAGGCTCCATACAATCTAGCCCCCAGCTTTCTTGTCAAGAATTTCATAGGGGGGGCTAACATTACCTAAAAAAGTACATTTTGAAAATATAAATAATTGAAAAAATAAACATTTTGAGTCTCTTTTGCTAAAAGTGACATGTCAAATAAACTATTTTTATAGGAAAAAATTAACAAAAAAAGTATAAAAACTAGCAATTTTTTTTTTAAATTTTATGTCAAAAGTTAATAATAGTTATAGTTTGTTTTCAAAATTACATGATTCACATAAAAATGAAGTGAAAATCACATTGTAAAAATACTAAACATATAATAACAACAATTGAATGTTTATTTCTTCTCATAAAATGTCAAAGTCAAAACATTACAAGTATAACTTATTAATAGTTACGAAAATTGAGCTTCATTTGGAAGGTTAACTTAATCAATAATCAATAATATCACATAACCAAAACTCTTCATCTTCAAGATTTTAATTTTTTTCCTCTTCCACAATATTTTCATTATTGGCTTTAATTTCATCATTTTCCTCTTTTGATGGATCTTTAATGTCTGGAAATGTCCCAAAGTATGCATTTCCAATCATTGTATCTAATGGTGGTTGAGGTTCCTTTGATTTTTTTTCCACGCGAGATTCATTAAAATCCCCTTTCCTCAAACGAACTTCTTGCATTGCATTTAGAAGAAATTGAAGAGCATTGATTCTTTGTTGAATAAATTTGCATTATATTATGTCCTTTTCAATGGAAATGAAATTTCTTCCTTTTTGTAAGCAACATGCTAGTGTTGTACCTAATCATCAAGTACAAAAGAAAAAATTTAGTAAATTAGTATAAACAGAAAAGATTTAAAAAATAAAATAGTGAAATTCATTCTTATATAATAAAACTTACATGACCCTGAAAATAAATCCAAAACCGAATCTCCTTCATTTGAACATAAATCTAAAAGATAGTTAATCAATGACTGTGGTTTTTGATATATGTTAACTATCTCTCTTTTTTTTTTCTTTATCTTCATATGTTAGTTTTTTTACAACAACATCATGGACCAGTACTTGGCTATGATTCTTTCCATCTACTTGATTGAAAAGAATAGGCTTATAGCTATCATCCTTTTTCCAACATTCAACATGAATGAAATCACAGTCAATTATAATTAGTTGATTTCCACCACAAATAATAGTAAAAGTTCAACTAACTTGTACATAAACGATTTTTTTAATATTAATCAAACAAACAATTTCAATGTCTTACCATGTAAGCTGCATCCTTGACTTTGCTTTTCCCTTGAAGCTTGATAATAACAACCGCAAATGTGTTTTTGAATGAAATGTCACAAATCTTCAAAATGGTGATGTTGTGACTTCTAGAAATCCCACAACCACTTTACTAATTACTTGATAAGTATAAGGGTTACTATCATATTCAATGTTTGGGATATTGAAATCATGAGGAATATCTGCAATAACTAGGGAATAATCCCTTTTATGTATGATTTTTGCAATGTCTTCACAATCACCTGATATTATTTGATATTGGATAGTGTGGAGCCCATTCCAAATGAAATAATTAGGACTCGGATCAAGTTAAACATCACTAAGATGTTTTTTTCTCATCCTTTCCATTTTAATTTTTTCAATAAAGCTTCTGAAACTATCCGGTGCTCCATTTGCATCCTTCTTCATCTTTAATAAAATAAATAAATATATGTATAAGTTATAAAATAAAAATAACATACATATGAATATAAATGAATGTATAAATTAACATACCTTTTTAAATGCAATATAAATATATTTTAGCAGTGATGTAGAACTTGAATCTGGGTAGTTGCATACAACATCATCCCAACTATCATCAATAATAATTTAACCATTTGTTCTTGTATTCTCATATAAACCTTGTGACTGAATAAATAAGGTAAACAATGTTAATATAGTGATATGTATTAAAATAATACCAAAAACAATATATTATATTTAACATAAACTTATAATCCAAGAATAAGTAAAAATAACAAACTTAGTTTAGAAATTCCTCAGACATTTCCTCCTTGATAATTCTCCTGACTTTACACGAGATAATTTTGTTTTGACAAGATTTTCATCCTTCACTCTTTACATTGATCTCCAAGGTGTGACAGTCATATCTTCTGGAAGGAGCTTCATTTGAGGACCTGATTCACTGTTGGTACATATCAATGGTTTAGAATTTTTGACCTTCTGACTTTTGATGCCGACGTTCTCCCACAACTAAAAAATATAATCAATTAATTCCCGTATCTCTCAAGTTCTAAATGCTAACTAGAAAATTTTATCCATACCTCTGAATATTTCATAATTTACTTTGCCACCTTTTGAACTTATTATTTGTTCAATTTGATAACCGATTTCCATACAACATTCCTTCCATAATGCATGATCAACCTTTGTCTTATCACCACCAAATTTTTCTTCAAATTCACTATGAATAAATCTGACCCTTTGGATGAAAATCATAGACATCCTATACTCATTATCTGAATTATGATCCCATGCCAATAACTTTCCTTCTCTATCTATTAAACCAACATAATGATACATTTCATTTTTTTGAAATGAAAGTTATTGGGATATTCCTCCATAAATTGCCTTTGAGCTTCTATATAATGGTTGCCCCTAGGTGTCCACTAGGTAGGCCATCACGGTTTCAATGAGAGGGATGATATGATCTGTGATGCTAGCTAGGCCAGTAGGTATATATCATGGGTCATGCGATCGAGAAATTCATAAAATGTTCCATAATTTTACCCAGTCCACCACCTCTGAATTTAATTATACATATAGATAAATGTCGTCAATATTTTCTAGTGCCATACCAAAGGCCCATCGGCACAGTGAGCCATGACATCATTAAACAACACCAAGAGGTGTGATATGTACATACAATCATGTCTGTTGTAATCCATTGATATGATACACTAAACAATCAGGGAATATAAAGGATATTTCATAGACATTAAATGAAATATTGTAAGGCCAATCCAAAAGTAGTAAATGTGAAATTTCCCCTGATCCTCGAGCCCACTCCAAACCAGTACCTCTAGTTCACTACTTAGAAACTTTTCAAAACTTCCCGATGATACATGGGTCCCGGAAAAACCAGTTGATGAAATCCACAAAATATACAACAAAAAAAATTATGAGCAATGAAAAAACCAAAGATGTGTTATGATTGGTCGCCTTACTGGAAGCAACAACAACACCACCAACCCCCGAAAATCCATCAGTAGTGGCATAGACACACACTGATGTTTTGCACGACCAGGATATTATGAATGTATCGGTCCATTTTTTCCATAAGATCATGAAGTATGTATATGCGAACCACAATTCCCCTTAATTTTCCCCACTAATGGGTGTTTTGCAGATATAAATCTACCCCAGAAACTGTACATATCATGAGAATTTAAATGACAAAAACTGCACAGATTAATATCATAATACATTAGAACCTCAGATGGGTGGTTATGCCATGTCCACCCAAAACAAGTTGAATTGTTTTGGTCCCCACATCATTCAAGAGAATGTGTCAGGATGGGTGGTGTTTTTTAACTTACATGGCCTAGATATTATGGAAGTGAAAAAGCTCCCTTCTAGCAAGGCATTACGAAAGTTAGTTTTGGAATAAAATTTGGCATTGATTATGATCAAAATAATAGAATGACAACATCAGATCATGATAATGAGGGTCCACTACAAACAACGAAATTGTAAGAATAAACAACACATGGCGATTTTGCAGGTTCTAAGCAATTCCTCAGTAGTTCCCATAAAAGATGCACCCTCAAGGTTGCATTCTTAGCAGAATGACAACATTGGATCATGATAATGAGGGTCCAATAGAAACAATGAAATTGTAAGAATAAACAACACAGGGTGATTTTGCAGGTTTTGAGAAACTCCTCATTGATTCCCATAGAAGATGCATCCTCAAGGTTCTTATTTTTTTTCAGTTTGGTGATCATGATATGCTACTCCTAGATTGGCCAGGCTCATCATGAGCATGGCCAATCTAGGAGTTAGCAAATCATGATCAAAGAATTGAAACAAAATAAGAAGAAAGTTTCAACAATTCGGTGATTTTTAGTGTGATTTTGTACATAATGTTGTAACTGTAATGGCCATACAAAATTGCATACCTTCTTCTATGTTACTCTAAAACCCGAGCTTTATTCGTTGAGGCCCAAGTTGTAATTTCTTGTTAAATTATTCCCTCATATTTTTTTAGGGTAAGGGCATTCCTTGAAAAAATTGTAAATAGTAAACACACATGAACTTCATCCCGAAAGGTAGTCATGTTTGAAGAAAACATATTTATGAATGAAGCCAATTGGAACAAGAGTATTTTCATACTTACGCCTCCATCTCCTATATTTACTGTGGAGTATGCTTGTAATATGGCTTATGTTATTCACAAAGAGAATTGAAAAACAACCACATTAATGAAGTTCACAATTACATTAACGAAGTTCATAGTCACATTAACAAAGTTTAATTTCATGATGTAAGTTGCACAAACCTCGATGTTGACATAGAAATCAGCTATAAAAAAATGATTATTCCATTCTACTCCAATGAACCTGTCATGAAACTTAAAATAAAACCTTCAAATTATGGACTGTCAGGGTTGGAATTTGTATTCCTCTTTACCTATCATACAATTTTTTTTGACATTTTGGATCTTTATACTTCTCTTCAAGTAAAATTATGTTTAAAATTTTTCCCTTGAAGAGTGATGTGTTGATAATAGATTAACCATTAACCAATAAAGTTTTGAATACAAAATTTTACTTAAAAAACAACATAACCATAACACAAAAATGATTTATTGGATATTATTTTTCCTTTTTCTGATTAGAGTAGTCAACATCCTTATATAATTTTTCAAGAAATACATTATCAATTGAGTCAAAAATACAAATACGCAAATTATGAAGAAATACATGATAAATTGAGTCATGGGTCCCTGGTACCAAGAGGTTAAGAAGTACATGACCAATAAAACATGAGTTCTATGGTTCACATTGTTATAGGCCCCAACCGAGATGGAACACGACTTAAAATACAATACTAATAATGTTTTTAGAAAACAATAAACGGTGAAAAACAAGTTTTGTTTTACTCGTCATACAAATTTATTTTGACATTTTGGATCGTTATGCTTCCAGTCAAGAAACATTATGTTTAAAATTTATCCCTTCAAGAGTGATTCTCTCATAATAAATTAACCCTTCACCAATAAATACTTGATTAAAAAAATACCCTTCAATAACATAATTATGTTAAATTTTTTCACATATTTATCATAAGGGAAAAAAATGACCAATGTTCTTTTTCTCTGTGGCATTAATATAATTACTTATTATTGATCAAACACATTGTTTTTCACTTGGAAAAAAGATACTACCTTGTAAAATTATGATAGTAATTCGAAAATCAAATTTAACTATATCATAATAAATTAGATCTAATAAACATAATCTAAATGTTCTATGTTATGACATTTTTTCTAGGTATATTTTCTAATTAAAATTTTCCAAAATATAGTTAAAATTTACTACAATTACAAAATAATTTATAAATTTATAAATTCAAATACTCCAAACAAATTTCAAAACATTAAATGCATCTCATATTAAAAAATACAATTTTAATAATAAAAAAATATATTATTAAATTTCAAATGGAAACTGTAAGCAATAAAATGACAACATACATGATAACATACACTCTTATTTAATCTGGTATTTCTTAGTATGATTAGTTTTCTTGTTGTTAACTAGTATGAGACCCTTTCTATTTAGTGTTCATACTTTATAGTGAGAAAATTCCTTGGAAATATTTTACATGTTGCATAATTTTCCAAATGTTTTCGTCGGTAGATCAGGGAATGATTGTCTCTTCATAATTTTTTTTAAACTTGTTCTATTTTTAAATCTTATTTGCAACATATATCTAGAACATGGAAAAGAAATTGTGGGTCTTTCTTAGCTTGTGCAAAGACACCTGTACACACATACAGACCAAAGTTGCTTCCCTGTTATCTTAAGCTTTTAAGAATTGATGCTTAGGAATTGTATTCGCTTGAAAAACCTTTTGCATCCTTGTTTCATGAAACTTTGATTTAGCTCAGGGAAGTTGCACTCTCTGAGTATGCACACATCTAGTTGGTCTATAAACCTCTCTATGTTTCTATGTTGTGAATTGTTTTACTTATAGTGCATTGTGTTTTTCTTGTCTTCTAATGATTTTTTTTTTCTAAATAAAACTAATTCTATTATGTATAAGGGTTACTGATACAAAACTGTCGTGGTGTCATCTGAGGGAGCCTGAGCACCGGGCTTGAAGAACATGCTAAACAGAGAGAGTCTAGACTCCCCGATATGGGAAACCAGTCCTTTAGAAATCATATTGGCCGCCCTGGGATGGGAAACCGGCCTACAACTTATACATGATGTTTTGACAGAAATAAATAAACTAAGAGTAACACTCAGCTTTTCCAGCTGCACGTTGTGACAAAGAAACAAAAAATTCCAACGGAAATTGAACAAAAATACCCGATAGAGCTGTGAGTTGAGCATATCACTGGTCCTGAGTTGGTGACGGAGGCTCTTCCACCACCCTGCAAGCGTACTCATCTTAAAAATAATTCATGATGCCTTTGAGGGCACCTCCCTGGTCCGAGACTCCAACCATCTTGCGCGAAGCTTCTTCTACGTGGAGGGCAGGGTTGACTGGCTGAGCCGAGATTTTGGGAGGATTGGAGGTAGAAGGAGGCCTCGGGGAAGCTGCAGGGGAGGGATAGGGGAGAGGAGCTTCTTCTTGAAGCGTCACCATAATGCAAGCAGTAACAATTGGATTGTCATGAAGACATTCAAAACGAAATTCAGCACACTGGGATGATTGGTGGATGGGAAAGCGGGGAGACCTGTGGGAGGGGGGAGGAATTGGAGCATTAGGGGGGTTAGCAGGTGGGAGAGGGAAAGGTTTAACCTGAGGAACAGAGACCCCATGACACCTTCGTCTGCCGCCATGATACATTTCCTGAGTCTCTTCAGCAGAAGAGGATCCTGAGATAGAACTGGAGGGAGGTCGTTGTTGTGAGGCTCTCCCTCTACTTGAACCACGCCTACTTCGCATTATATGTCATATGCGCGGCATGGAGGCTGAGTCTTGCGAAGAGAAAATACAATGCAAGGGACAAGCAGGTGGTCCAAAAACGTAGTGATGGGAAATTCCGCAGGAGCAGTCTGTCGTTTGAGCGTCTAGAGGGTGGGCGTTGCCCCAAAAATCCACCGTTCGAGCCTGGTGTGCTGAATTGGATTGACAGAAGCTACTCTGAGAGAAGTGAATCCCAGGCAGCGGTTCAAAACAGGCGAGGAGAGTAAAGCGACACCCGGTGTGGGTTTGAATGCTGGTCTCTGCATAGCCTTGAGGGCATGCACTGTTTAAAGGAGGCAGAGAGACCACGCTGCTATCACCATTAACCGAACAATCTGGAATGAGAGCCATGACCGATTGAATACCCATAGTGCGATGAGAGAGCTCCTGCACAGGTTTAATTGCTCCGCGAGCTGGCTGATTAATGAGCGCATAAATGTGCGTACAGTAGAACATATGGCTCTCCCATGCGTACTCCTTCGGGAGACGCGCAGGTGCCAAGGTCCCATCATTCATCGCTGGCACCCACATCCGGGCTTGTCTTTTAATGATTAATTATCATTAAATTTCAAATAAAATTTGTAAAAAGATAAAATGACAAAAAACACCAAATCAAAACAAAAGGACCTCTTAATAAAAGGGAAAACCTACTCCACCTAACCTCAACACAATAAAATAAGGCTCATTACTACAACAACGCCAACTTCATAACCATTAAAGGGCTAGAAAGATATGATTTTAATTAACAACTTCTCCCCAAGTGCAACCATTGAAAAAAATAAGAACTAATGAATGCAATGCTGCACTTCATAACCATTAAAGGGCTAGAAAGATATGATTTTAATTAACAACTTCTCCCCAAGTGCAACTATTGAAAAAAAATAAGAGCTAATGAATGCAATGCTACATGCATAAATCACTAGATATTTTAAGTCTCTTAAAAGGATTAATAAGTAAAAAACAAGTAAGAATTTAAATTCATTTAAAGCATTCAAACTAACTCAATAAAAACAAAAATGAATCTCCTTGGGAATGTTCACTTCTCTTATTTATAAAATATAAAACTCACCACCAACATCCAATCTTCTGCAAATATTATAATTTGTGTTTTATTAATGAGTTTCAGGGTCTCATTTTGGAAAAAGAATATTCAAATTGAATTAATGAAGTTGAATGGGAAAGTTAACCTTGGGTGCTCATAAGCCTTGAGTAATGTTGTGAATGCAAATTGACAGATTGGTTGTTTGCTAGCTAACAATAAATTGATGGTCGGATCACTCTTGACTCTCTGAGTCTACTATCCATAGGTCCTAAAATCCCATATTTATGGTAGATTCACAATCTGTAGGTGGAACCCAAAGTTCAATCATCCTCTTTGTTGTTCTATATGTGTACATTCAACTCAACTACTCTAGCCTCCAAGCTTCATTTCGAATTACTTATTTTTTATTTCTTTTTGTGTAGGCTACAATATAATGTATATATAAGATTTCTAATTTATAGGTTGTAACCTAGTGTCCTTGGGATCATGTAGAAAACAAAGTGGAAAGAAATAAAAATAAATAATGTTTTCAAAATATTGTTGCCACCTAAAAAAAAGTGTTCCCTAATTTCAAGCACATCTAAAAAAACATACAAAAAAAAGTTTTAGTCGTGCAAAATACCCACAATAGGCAAAATGCCTATCAAATTCCATCCCCACACATCACAAGAAATGATTATGCTTAAAAAAGAGAAAACACCTTGGAAGAAAAATACAAATTCCAACTATATGAATTATTAAAATAATTACAAATTAGGTATTTTTAATAATGTTTATATATATATATATATATATATATATATGTCAAATTTCAACTAATAATTAATCAAAATAAAATAGATTGTGAAAAAATTTGTATTACTCCATTGAAAAAAAAATACAAAACATGTTAACAATGTTCCTTCTTTTTGCCTCTCGTCATTTTGACTTCTTAATTTACTAGTTACTAGGCATATATATACATAAGTGTACCTGGGCACATGCTAGTTAGTCATTGATGTGCTGATATATATAGAATGCCGAACTATTCTGTTCTTTGAATGCACTACACGTGGTTCCATGCTGAATGAAAATATTTTCTTCACATATTTTGGAAGCCACCATTGAGGGACATTCAGTTGTTTGAAAAAAACTCAATTCAATTTTCTAAGTCTACGACTCTTCGCTCCACTACTAAACGTGTGATGGACGTGAAACAGTGAGTTCTGCATGACTGCAAAGATACATAAAGTTCCGCATTCTTCCAGAATTTTTATGCCATAAGGCATCTTATTTGAAAACAACTTCTCTCCCCGCCCTTTTGTCATCATTCTCAGGCTTTGGATTATTTGTTAGACGATAGAAAGTTGTTCAGCCGTTGGATGATCATAACAAGCGAAGGTATTCAGTTTTATAATGATTACCGGGTTTCTGGACAAACAGATGATCGATTTTATAACTGTAAGAGTCTTTCTACACTTGTCCATTTATAACTGTAAGAGTCTTTCTACACTTGTCAATTATAGTTGGAATGCATTTAAACAAGCTGCGGCATCCTTTAGTAACTGTCGGTTGAGTCAGTGACCTTTGGTTGCGTCGTGAAAATACAAACTAGAGTGTATTCAGAAGCAAAGAAATTGTTCATTTAAGCCATGTGAGAAAAATTTGTTGGAATTTCTGAGAATTCCAGAGCAATATGGAGAGAATAATGCTCTCCTCTTAACATAGAGAAAAAAAATAAAAATTTTCTTACAAGAGAACAGAGTTTCACACAACAAAAAAAAACTTCTATTCCTTTCACTGTAAAAATCTGTTACAATAAAACTTCTTCCTCTAAGAGGGATTACAAATGCTAGACTGTTACAAGACACAGTGCCAAAAACACTCTATGTCTCTTCAAAATAACACTGTTGTGTAAAAACAACAATACATTGTCTCATTGCTTTTAAAAATAAAAATGCACTCTTGTGCAAATACAAAGACAATAAGCCTTTTGGGCTTTTACACTTTATATGTGCCGCAAATAACATAAAATAAAAACTATGTTAAAAATAAAACTTAGACTTAAAACCTATGGCTTTGTATTTCCCTTTCGGGCCCACCTTACAATGCACATGTGCATATAATATATATATTAAAACATACATATTACAAAACTTTTAAATCGTTCATTGTGCAATACAAAACAACATTAAAACAATATGATATAAGTTTTATAACAAAACTTCATCACAAATGCCATCGCACGACAAACCAAACCATTACACCTCCGGATTTCAAAGAACTATGAGCCAAATTGAACTGGAGAATTTCGCGTTACGATTTGGGGTTATTGACATCAGAAAATGTGCACACGATGAAAAATCCAATTGAGTTTATAAACTCATATCACATCTTAAATCCTGCTGCTAACGTCGGCGAGGATTGTAACGTGAAAAGGTTTTATATGTTTTGGTTTAAACCTTTTCGGGTTCGGATCAAAACATTTTCAAACGGCCCAACTTAAAACTTCCGATTGCGATGTGAGATGGACACGCGATCAACAATTAAATCCAACCTATAGAGCTCATTCGGTCTGGTTCTTCAATTTTCAATTGGGCCAAAAAAAATCTTCCGATTGCGATGATCGCATCGGGACATTCCATTGGAACAAAATAAAAAGGCGGTGGTTTCATATGTGACTTCCAATTGCGATGAACGCATCAGAACTCACCACATCAACAAGACACTTGAACTTTGCGGGGACCACTGGGTTTCAAATAAAAAAGGTCTCCCGCGCACATACAAATGATTTTTACTATAAAGCTCTGTTTCCTCTATTTATAAAAAAAGCTATGTTTTCTTTGATGTACAGAACTCTATTCTTTTAAACCTGCGAAAGGACTGGTGCCAAAAATGAAACTGTCGGTTCAACAATTTTGGTAAGCGACTAGAGGACTAAAAACTAGAGATTAAAAATGGAAAGCGGCTCTGTATAGGGATAGTTGAAAGTAACATTTCAACACTTCCCCTTACTTTCAACTGCTGGGTTATCAGTCATACCCAAGCATTTTCTCAAAAACTCAAAACTCTTCGACCCCAATGGCTTGGTCAGAATGTCTGCAAACTTCTCTTAAGTTCTGCAGTGTTCTAAAAAAATTTCTCCATTATTCACTAGCTCCCTGATGTAGTGAAAATTTGTGTCAATGAATTTCGTTCTCTTGTGAAACACAAAGTTCTTGGATAATGCAATAGCTGAGCTATTGTCACAAAAAATCATAGTTCCTTTTACTTGCTCTTGGCTCAAACTTCTCAACATCCTCCTCATCCAAATTTCTTAAGACGCTGCTACTGTAGCTGCCACATATTCTTCCTCTGCTGTAGACAACACTACAATAGGCTGTTTCTTAGAAGCCCATGAAATGGCTCCTGAACCCATGTGAAAAACATAACCGGAAGTAATTTTCCGATCATCAACACTTCCAGCCCGATCACTGTCAGTGTATCCAATTAAATCTGAACATTCTGAAGCAGTACATAAAATACCAAACCTTTTAGTACCTTTGACATACCTCAAAATCCTTTTTGCTACCAGCCAATGTGCTTCCTTTTGCCTCTCCATGAATCTGGAAATCAAACTAACAGCATGCATTATATTTACCCTAGTTGTAGTCAAATACATGAGGCTGCCAACTATGCTCTTGTACAAACTAGGATCAAAATCCTTGCTACTGTCCTCTCTACTGAGTTTTAATCCCATCATTGTGGGAGTGATTATTGTTTTGCTTAATTTCTTGCATGTTAAATCTTTCCAACACTTCATTAACATATTTTGCCTGTGAGATAAAAATCCCATTTTCTTTTTGTTCTACTTCTATTCCTAAGAAGTATCTCAACAAACCCATGTCAGTCATTTCAAATTCTTCTTTCATGACTGTTTTAAAATTTTCAATAAGGTAATCATCATTACCTGTGAAAATAACATCATTAACATATAACACAAAAATTAGCATTTTACCATATTTTTCTTTGATGTAGAGGGTGGGTTCTCCCTCACACTTTTCAAATCCATTTTCCAGTAGATAGGAATCTATCCTACTGTACCAAGCTCTTGGCCTTGCTTCAGCCCATAAAGAGCTTTCTTCAATTTGCACACTTTGTTCTCTTGGCCTTTCTTTTCGTAGCCTAGAGGTTGTTCAATGTAAACCTCTTCCATTAACACTCCATTTAGGAATGCCGACTTCACGTCCATCTGATAAAATTTCCACTTGTTTTTTGCTGCTATGGACAACATTGCTCTCACGGTTTCCATTCTAGCAACCAGTGCGAAAGTTTCCTCATAGTCTCTCCCGTGCTACTGCTTATACCCTTTGACAACATGTCTGGCCTTGTGTCTCTCTATTTTGCCTTCAACATTACTCTTGGTCTTGTAGACCCATTTAAATCCAATGAATTCTTTTCCTTTTGGGAGTTCAACCAAATCCCATGTCTTGTTTCTTTTTATGGCATTAATTTCCTTATCCATAGCTTCTATCCATTTCCTATCTTTAATCGCCTGCTAAAAATGAATAGGGTCATCAACATGACAATATAAAGCAAACAAATAATTCATACCTTCATTTGCTGCCTCTTGTTCATAAATGTCATTCAAATTTTTGAACTTATTTCCTCTTTCATTAGGTGTACAAGTGCTTGAAGAAGCACTTGAATTTTCTCCTTGTGGTGTGCTTGGAGAAGCACTTTCATTTCTCCTCAAGGGTGTCTCTTGCTGCCCTTGTGTTGGTGATGTTGTTTGGGGATGTATTTCAGCCGACTCATCATCATTTTCATCATGAGATAAACAGTGTTTAACATTCACTGTTTTCTCTATGCTTCCATCCCAAGCTTCCTCCTCAATGAACTGAACATCTCTGCTCACAATAAAATTATTGGTGGATGGGTTGTACAACCTATAAGCTTTGGATTCCTCAATGTATCCAATGAAAATACATTTCTCCCCCTTGCTGTCCAACTTATTCCTTAGCTGATCTGGAATGTGTGCATAAGCCACACATCCAAAAACTTTCATGTGTGTGACACCTTGCTTTGTGCCACTCCATGCCTCTTCCGACACTTTGTTCATAACTGCTTTTTTTGGGCACCTATTCAGAATGTATGTTGCACAATGTACAACTTCAGCTCAATAATCATTAGGCAAATGCTTTGTCTTTAACATACTCCTTACCATATCCGTGATTGTTCTATTCTTCCTTTCGGAAACTCCATTTTGCTGTGGAGTATATCTAGTTGTAAACTGCTTATGAATCCCATTTTCTCTACAAAAAAGTAGAAAATATTTAGAGATATACTCACCTCCTCTATCAGTCCTTAGGACTTTGATATGCAGCCCACTTTGGTTTTCCACAAGTGCTTTGAAATTGCAAAATCTTTCAAACACTTCACTTTTGTTTTTCAAAAAGTAAACCCAAGTTTTTCTGGTAAAATCATTAATAAATGTTAACATGTAATGGTTGCTAGCAAGTGATGGAGTTTGCATCAGTCCACATAAATCTGAGTGGACAATCTCTAAGGGTGATTTTTCACTTATGCTTTTCCCGGTTGGAAAACTTTCTCTGTGTTGTTTCCCCAAGATACAACCTTCACAAACGTTGTCCGGTTTCTCAATCAATGGTAAACCTCTTACCATTCCTTTTCTGTTCAACAAGTTAAGACCTCCAAAGTTGAGATGTCCAAATCTCAAGTGCCACAACCAATTGTCATCCTTTGGTTTGCTTTGGAAAGCCTCTTGTGTCACTGCTGCCATTTCTTCTCCATCCTTCAAATCTGCTCTCATCCTGAGAGGGAACATCCTGTTCCTTTTCATATTCACTTCAACAATACATTTTTTGCTGGGTGGTTTATCCATGATGGTGCATACATCATCCTCAAAGAAAACATTGTACCCCTTTTGAACATGTTGTCCAATACTTAAGAGGTTACATTTCATTCCAGGAACATAATAGACATCTGCTATGGATTTCTTTTCACCTTTCCTTGTTAAAACATTTACATCTCCTTTTCCCATAACAGAAAATTTACTATCAGTCCCTAATGTGACTTGTGACTTCACATTCTCATCTAGCATAGAAAACATGGCTATCTTTCCTGTCATATGGTTACTGCAACCAAAGTCTAGAAACCATAAGTCTTCACTCTTTTCCTCAGCCATATTAAAAGCTAAAAACAATTTATCTTTGCTGATATTTTCTCTAGTAAAATTTGCATTTGTTCTATTACCCATATCATGCTGCTTCTTTCTACATTCGTTTTCATAATGTCCATATTTTTTACAATAGTGACATTGGACATTGGATTTATCATACCTTTGTCCTTGAGCATGTTGCTGACCACTTTGTTGGCTACTTCCTTGGCCTTGGTGTTGATTTGGATTGCTTCCCCTTCCTTGAGCATTTGCTGGACTGTTTCTTCCACCTCTGTTTTGGCTTCTGCCTCTTCCTCTCTTGTTTCCTCTGCCTTGCCCTCTTCCTCTTCCAAAGGACATCTGGGCCTTAAAGGCATGCTCTAGAGATGATTTTTCATTTCTACCCAATCTCTACTCATGTGTCATCAGTGATGCATGTAGCTCATCAACTGAAAGGTTTGTGAGATCCTTGGTCTCTTTTATGGTGGTGACAATCACATCAAAGCTTGAGGGTAGAATCCTCAATAGTTTCTCCACAATCCTTATTTCTTCAAGAGTCTCTCCATGAGACCTTATCTGTGTGACCATTCCAATCACATGTGTGAAGAATGAGTCAATATTATCTGACTCCTTCATGCAGAGAGTCTCAAAGTCTCTCCTCAGCAACTATAGTTTTGTTGTCTTCACTTTCTCCATGCCTTGATAGGCTGACTTGAGAGTTTTCCATGCTTCTTTGGATCTCTTAGCTGCTGCTATCCTTGGAAACACACTCTCATGCACTGCTTGATACAAAAAGTAGAGGGCTCTAGAATCCTTCTTCTTATTGCTCTTCAATAGTTCTTTCTATGCCTGAGTTAAATCATCAAACTCATTTTCATCTGCTGGCTCTTCAAAGACATCCTCAACAAGTTCCCATAAGTCTTGGGAAGCAAACATGACTCCATGGTTATTGCCCAGTAGTCATAGTTTTTCCCATTAAATTGTGGGAGCTGAGTATTACCTATACCCATGCTAGTGCTGGCTCCAGCCATTCTTGCACTCTAACTATGCTTCAAAAACTTGACTATGTTTTCTAAAACAAACTGACTGTCTTCAATAGTAACACAAAAAAAATGACTTGAGAAATACCTTGGATTCTTCTTGACTAAGTCTTCACTCTGCTGGAGAAGTTGTTGCAACAAATAAATCCTTCCTTCAGCTTCTTTGACACATTCAAAGAGCCTGGACTAGCTCCGATACCATGTTGGAATTTCTGAGAATTCCAAAACAATATGGAGAGAATAATGCTCTCCTCTTAACGCAGAGAAAAAAAATAAAATTTTTCTTACAAGAGAACAGAGTTTCACACAACAAAAAAAAACTTCTATTCCTTTCACTGTAAAAATCTATTACAATAAAACTTCTTCCTCTAAGAGATATTACAAATGCTTGACTGTTACAAGACACAGTGCCAACAACACTCTCTGTCTCTTCAAAATAACACTGCTGTGTAAAAACAACAATACACTGTCTCACTGCTTTTAAAAATAAAAATGCACTGTTGTGCAAATAAAAAGACAATAAGCCTTTCGAGCTTTTACACTTTATATGTGCCGCAAATAACATAAAATAAAAGCTATGTTAAAAATAAAACTTAGACTTAAAACCTATGGCTTTGTATTTCCCTTTCGGGCCCACCTTACAATGTGCATGTGCATATAATATATATGTTAAAACATACATATTACAAAACTTTTAAATCGTTCATCGTGCAATACAAAACAACATTAAAAAAATATGATATAAGTTTTATAACAAAACTTAATCACAAATGCCACCGCGCGATAAACCAAAACATTACACCACCGAACTTCAAAGAACTATGAGCCAAATTGAACTGGAGAATTTCACATTACGAATTGGGGTTTTTGACATCAGCAAATGTGCATGCGATGAAAACTTCAATTGAGTTTATAAACTCATATTGTGTCTGAAATCCTGCTGCTAACTTCTGCGAGGATTGTAACGCGAAAAGGTTTTATATGTTGTGGTTTAAACCTTTTCGGTTCTGGATCAAAACAATTTCAAATGGCCCAACTTAAAACTTCTGATTGCGATGTGAGACGAACGTGCGATCAACAATTAACTCCGGCCTATAGAGCTCATCGGGTCCAGTTCTTCACTTTTCAATCGGGCCAAAAGAAATCTTCCGATTGCGATGATCGCATCGGGACATTCCATCGGAACAAAATAAAAAGGCGGTGGTTTCATATGTGACTTCCGATTGCGATGAACGCATCTGAACTCGCCACATCAACAAGACACTTGAACTTTGTGGGGACCACTGGGTTTCAAATAAAAAGGGTCTCCCGAGTACATAAAAATGATTTCTATTATAAAGCTTTGTTTCCTCTGTTTATAAAAAAAGCTTTGTTTTCGTTGATGTACAGAACTCTGTTCTTTTAAACCTGCGAAAAGACTGGCGCTGAAAATGAAATTGACTATTCAACAATTTTGGTAAGCGGCTGGAGGACAAAAAACTGGAGATTAAAAATGGAAAGCGGCTCTGCATAGGGACAGTTGAAAGTAACATTTCAACAAAAGTCATGTTTTCATGAATGTTAACCAGGATTTTATCACACATTTGTTATTTGAAGTAGACATTGTTATGTTTTATATGTTGCTTCTTTTCTACACCTAGATCTTGGTTCTTTTGCTTTTTTTCTACACTTGGATTCTTTGTTCTTCAGACTGCTTAGCATTAAAAAGTGTTAAAAGTTTTTTGATTTGATTGTTTTTTTTATTAAATTTAAAAAAATGTGCTAACAAATTCTTTCTTGCAACAGCGTGAATAAGGATGGATGCTTACCCCTACATACGTTTGTGTACATCAATGGATGTTTGTGCCATTTTCTGTGCCAAAATAATATCTGTCCATAACACTATCCTCTTCAATCATACCATACCGGGAGAAGAAGCGTATCAGAGGATGAACAATTCCTTCTAATCAACGACTCGTCCAAGCTTTGTTGGGGGACTTCATTAGAATGGATTAAAATGCACAATTTGTTTGGTAAATTAGTTTAAACCGCCCTGTCACCAACCTTCACTAAAATTTGCAAATATGTTTGGGAGATTACTTAAAACCGTCAAATTTGACTGCCTGAATGGATTTCAATTTTCAACCACGAATCATTTTCATTGACACTAATAGAAGCAACCGTGCATCATTTTCAGTCACACTATCTTTTAGTTAACAGGAAGGAGAGACGGTGTGTATAGTAGTTAATGTTTTTGTTTATTTCTTTTGTACGGTTAAGAGGAATTGTTAACGTGTTGGTATCATTAGGATGATATTTAAATATAAAATAAGTTATTATGTTACTACCATAATTACAACACTTACAATCCTAAAAAAAAAAAAAATCATTATTTCTTTTCTTTCCTAAAGTATTATTTCTTTTTATTTTGTAACGAGAACCCTTACCTACATAGCCTCATTTTTCCCATTTTTCCAAAAATCACAGGCTCACTAATGTAGCCCCTTTGTTACAAGTAAGGCTAAACAATTTCATAACTCAATGAAAGTTTATATACTGCAATAAAGAAATGGGTAAACCTACCATTGGATTATTATTTATTGAAATTATTGTAGTAATATATTAATAATATTTTGGAAAAATTAATTTGGTTGGATTATTAATATCAGCTTAAGTTTTACTAAATTTTTATTTGTAAATTTAAATATTGGAAAAAAAATGAAAAAAAATAATAGAAGTCTTTGATACATTTTGTACATAAATGTATAGTATTTCAATTGAAAATAGTTTTATATAGATTTAATAACTTACATAAATTTAGAATATTTCAATTGAAAAATTACAGTTTTTCTATGAATAATAAATATACTAATTTACAAAATAATGGAAAAAATGAGAAAAAATAATAGAGGTAGTAAATACTTTTTTTTCTTACATCAATTTACATTATTTTAATTAAAAATTAATGGTCTTTTAATGAGTGGTTTATACTAACTAAATCCTCATATATAGCTAACAACAACAAAAAATTGGGACCCAATTAATTTTATTAGGTAAAAATATAAGAAAACCTATTATATGTTGGTGGAAAATCTTTATATATTCAAATATAAGCATATGCATAACTCTAATCATAAATTAGGTTGCAAGTTTTTCTTTAATAAAATTAAAGAAAATATTTAGCCTGAATTTCTTTGAAAATTTTAGTTTTACTCAAAAGCATGAAATTTCTATAAGTAGTAAATATAATAATTTACAAAATAATGGAAAAAGTGAGAAAAAATAATAGAGGTAGTAAATTCTTTTTTCTTTTATTACATAAATTTACATTATTTTAATTAAAAATTAATGGTCTTCTAATGAGTGGTTTATACTAACTAATTCCTCATATATAGCTAACAGCTCCAAAAATTTGGGACCCAATTAATTTTATTAGGTAAAAATATAAGAAAACGTATTATATGTTGGTGGAAATTTAGTTTTACTCAAAAGAATGAAATTTCACTTGGAAAAAAAATCATTAAATGCATTGGCTCAAAACTAAGCAAAAGATTGTAACCAGTGAATTAGAGGAATTTTGGTGCCACATCTACATTGCACAACATCGAAAGCTCGCGGGATTTATTTATAAAATTGTTGAAGGTCACCTAACTTTGAACCTTATTCTCTATTTTATTGATCTTTATCTTCCTGTGCTCCATTTTTGCCTTGGCACAAGCAAAGTCTTGCCTTAGAAAAAAAAAAAGTTTCCAATAGCTTAGGTGTTTCAAAATTGTAGATCCACTAAAAAGCTAACCTTCATTAAAGTCATTGCTTATATTAAAGAATCAACTTCTTGATTCCATTCTAGAATTCCCTATAGCATAGAGCCTGAAGAAGAACCCTTTGGCCACTAGGTAATATTATTGCAAAAGAGAAAGAGAATTTGTTGGCCAGTGGGTCAATCACAGTTAATTAGAGCTTTCATGCCATAGTTTATTTTTGGATATTTTTTTAGCCATCAATGCTTGTTGTCCTATTTGTGTAACTGTATACCTATCAAGGTCTCTACATTTTCTTATTTAGGATTGGAATGATGCTTTAGTATTTATTGTCTACATTTTATTATTTAGGCCTAGTACCCACATATTTTCAATGGGTTTGTTCCTTCACTTTTGACCATGTTTACCTTCTCATCTCTTGAAGAAATTGTCTCTTGATAATTTTTATTATCATTAAATTAATAAAACCACTCATTCTTTTCATGTCATGAATCTCTACTCTTTCTTTCCGTGTCATGAATCGCTCTTCTCTTCACCCTTTACATGAGAAAATTCATACTTCATTTCTACAATCCTTTTCATAAGGACTAAGTTTTTCACAATAATAACACTTGCATTTGATACCTCGACCAAATTTTCCTCTCCTTTATGCTTTGAAGTTGTGATCTCTTTGGCTTCATCTCTTGTCTCTTGGGTGATGAAAACCTTGCATTCATTTCCCCCTTTTCTTCAACACAAAGGCATGTTCACAACTATCTTCTTCATCATATATCTTATTTTTTTCTCATTAAGTAAAAACAATATTCTTAACCTATTAAATGTGAAGGACATAACTCATGTTGATAAGATGAGACTTGCTACAAACATGAAAAATATAAAGGAAAATTAATGGCAGTGATCAAGAAGAAATATGGAGGAATTGTATCGAAACGACCTCTAATTTCAAAGGTAGAAAATCATGATCTATTTCTTTATTTATGAGGCATTCATGTTGGAATAATTAGACAATGTGTTTAACTTGAACATAGGAATCATGATTTGTAAGGCTCAAGAAAGCAGTGTTGTAAGATTTCACTCTAACATGGTCCTTTCCTTATATTGATATGTTTATGTCTTTTAATAGTTGTCAAAAATGATAAGTTAGTGTTATATGCTATCACCTTACAGCTTTTCTTTTACAACATCTGGTGCAATTGCTAGTTATAGAATTTTTAAACTCTAACCTGGATACTACCACCATAAAAAATACTAAAATGATTTATTATATTTAAAATGATTTAAAAATAAATAAATTATTGAAATTGAATTATATATATATATATATCTATATATATATATATATATATATATATATATATATATATATATATATATATATATATATGCAATGTTTGTACATTTAGTTTAAAATTTTAATTAATTTTTTTATTAGTAGGAAATTATTTTAAATAATATAGATATTTTTTAAAATAATAATAATTAATTAATTTATATTATAAATAAATTATACTTATTATTAATTCACAACGAATTATAATAAATTTATAAATATATTTATTTATTTTTATTTTAAAAAGATATTACAAATTTCCTTGATATCTGTTTTATAAATCATCATTTCATTCCTTTTGTAAGTTAAATATATTTTCTATAAAAATCATATTACATTGAGAATCATAATCATGACAACCATACAGGAAATCATAGATAAAGACCAGGAGAAAATGTACTCCAAGATAAACCACTGCTTAACAATTGGATCAAGAATCCAAAGAAGACATTGGAGCTGGGTCATCTACCTACCTTTGGTGTTAGGAGGGTCCTGAATCTTGAACTCATAATGGATGTGCTTTTCCATGTGAGTGAGACAACATCCAACCTGTCCATACTGCCGTGTAATTCCACTTGTCCACACTATCCTTAACTTCCACGGATCCCTGTGAATGTGGTTTAATAAAGAGGTAATATAGTTTGTCTTCATGTTTCTCCCAAAGAATGTAACCCAACATTAATTGCCTTGAGCCACCAATGGGGGTGATACACTGCATATATTGATTTTGTCTTTCCTAATGAGATATCTCATTGACCAACTCAGACGCTGAGAGGCAAAAGATATTTCAATTTCGTGATGTCGTTTCTTGCAATTGGAGAGGTCACCATATGGAAAGGCACAACAACTTCCTTCATATAGTGCAAGAGAATAATGTAAGATTTTGAAGAATCACAATTTATTTTTTATTTTCTTAAGGCCTGATAGACCACATTAGTCTTAGTCTTAGTGGACGTTATCATCATCATCATCATAATTTTTTCATCTATATGATTAGTTGACATTATTTTTTATTTTTATTATTATCTCTAAATAATAAAAAAATCAATTTATTATTACAAATATCATTAAGTTAGATTATCCAAACTTGAAATAAATGGTCTCAGTGAACTTTAATCATCATCATCATCATTATAATTTTTTAATCTATATAATTAAATTGACATTATTTTTGTATTTTAGCCAAACTTCAAATTTACTTATTTAACCAACATTTGATTATAAACTGGAAAATAATGAAATTCACTTTAAAATTTAAACTCTAAAATAACAATCAAATCACCATATCAAGCGCATCCATTTTAATAAAACAATTTATACACACCTAAAATAGAACGTAAAATCATAAGAACTATTTGATGTTTTATATCAAATCACAATTCAAGGACGAGAGACTGCCATAAAAGATATATCAGTATCGAGCAGCAATAAAAGTTTTTGGCTAAGTTGCACAAACTGCCAAAGTTCACACAAACTGCATGATCATTTTATAAGTTTCACATTTAATGGATTAAATTTATAATGAACTGTTAAATAATGGTTAGCAGATAGGAAAAACGTTCTGGAGAATGTTTGACGCCTGTTTCGCATTACCATTCAATTTTTCTGTCTCCAAAATTATGTAAACCATGCACTTTCCCAATTCCTATTGAATTTTGTTGTGCCCAAAATTATCCAACCCACCATTTGAAAGGCACCGTGAACAAAAATCATCAAAAATGGTTCTATTTGGCCTCAAAGGTGCCACTCACCCACCCTTTGTTTGCCTTCATTTGCTCATCCCATTGCTCCAACATTATAAACACTTTTAACAACTCCCTTGCAATATATCTCGTATCAGGCCTCTTTCCGGGATCCTGTTCCACGCACGAATGAGCAATTCTCGCTACCCTCTCTACGCAATCTACAGCAAAGCAATCCTTGAGCCGAGGATCGATCCAGGATCTTAGCCTCCCACTTTATGTAATTATGCACGTAATTTATATTGCTGTCGTGGTGCAGGTATTCGAGCCCCTGCGCCACGTCCACGGCGATCTGCATCTGAGAAATCCAGGTGCCGAGAACCGTGTATCCCGGTACCTTGCTGCCCCTTATGCAGTCCCCGAGGTTCAGTCCCTGGACGTATTCGTAGACGAGATATACGATCTGTCCCTCGTGTTGGAGATTTTAAAAATTCCAGAACTCTCCCTCTTTAACACAGAGAAATAAATTTCACTCTACAGAAAAACAGAATTTCAACTCTATAACACAAATTTTATTTCATAAAATTGTTTACAAGTTCTTTCTCAATCACAGAGGGATTTACAATTGCTGGACTGCTTCTAAGCACAGCTCCAAAACAAAAAAAAACTCTGCTCTGTCTCACACAGAAAAAAAACTCTGCTGTGAATTTCAAATTCACTGTCTCTGTCTATTAAAAAAAATAAACAGCTCTCTTTTTTACAAAAAAAAATATACTTTGCTGTGTATATTTTAATTCTGCACTCTCTCTGTCTTTTTCAAATCAACTAACGCACTGTTGTGCTTACATTCTGTGTATTAAAAAAAATTACATTACATCTCTGTTCTATATTTATAAGAAAAATATCTAAATACAATTAATGTCATTTGTTGACTAAATTGCATAATTATCACCGCTTAAAAAAAACATTAATGGTGCCTTAAATTTCTGTCAGCACCGCATAAAAAAAATTTATGACAAATTTGAATTTGTTGGCAGCGGTGATTTTTTTCTTGGTGGTGGCGGAACGGTGGCGCACTGGTGGTGCACTTGGGTGGAGCCACCACTCCTGGTGGTTACGGGGGGTATGGTTCTGCCCGTACACCTCAAATGGGTGACCCCCCGCAATTCACCACAGCCGTCGATTTTGGTTCAAAGCCCGATCTCAAAGTCAACTGCGGGGGGTGGCATTCCGTTAACCACCGTGCTATTTGACCCCCCGCACATGGTCGATCTCTGTCAACATGCCTCCGCGATATCTATCTGCGCCATCAACCTGTTGCCGTCCAGATTTCCTTGCCGATGTGCTGACCATACTGTCCGCCGTGCTCTGCCTGCAACTCATTTCGCAGTTGGAAATTACTCCAACAGTCCCCCTTAATTTCAACTGCTGGGTTTTCCTGCATACCCAAGCATTTTCTGAAATATTCAAAGCTTTTCTGCGCAAGTGGCTTTGTGAGGATATCAGCAAATTGATCCTCCGTTCTGCAATGTTGCAAAACTATCTCGCCATTGTTAACCAATTCACGTATGAAGTGAAACTTGGTATCAATGTGTTTAGTCCTCTTATAAAAAACAGAATTTTTAGACAATGCAATAGCTGAGCTATTGTCGCAAAAAATCACTGTCCCTTTTACCTGTTCTTGACATAAGCTTCTCAACATTTTCTGCATCCATACTGCTTGACACGATGCTGCTGTAGCTGCCACATATTCCGCTTCTGCAGTAGACAATGCTACAATGGGTTGGGTTGTATCCAACTAAATCTGAATGTTCTGAAGTAGTATAAAAAATACCAAACCTTTTAGTACCTTTAACATACCTCAAAATTCTTTTTGCTGCTTGCCAATGTGTATCTTTTGGCTTTTCCATGAACCTGGAAATCAAACTAACAGCATGCATTATGTCCGGCCTAGTTGCAGTCAAATACATGAGGCTGCCAACTATGCTCTTGTATAAACTAGGATCAAAATCCTTGCTGTTGTCCTCTCTGCTGAGCTTTAATCCCATCACTGTGGGAGTGATTGCTGCTTTGCTTTCCTGCATGTTAAATCTTTCAAGAACTTCATTAACATACTTTGCCTGTGAGATAAAAATCCCACTTTCATCTTGCTCTACTTCTATTCCCAAGAAGTATCTCAACAAACCCATGTCAGTCATTTCAAATTCTTCTTTCATGACTGTTTTAAAATGTTCAATAAGGCAATCATCATTACCTGTAAAGATAACATCATCAACATACAAGACTACAATCAAGATCTTACCATCTTCTTCTTTGATGTAGAGAGTGGGTTCTCCCTCACACTTCTCAAATCCATTTTCCAGTAGATAAGAGTCTATTCTACTGTACCATGCTCTTGGTGCTTGCTTCAGCCCATAAAGAGCTTTCTTCAACTTGCATACTTTATGCTCTTGGCCTTTCTTTTCATAACCGAGAGGTTGATCAATGTAAACCTCTTCCATTAACACTCCATTCAGAAATGCTGACTTCACGTCCATTTGGTAAACTTTCCACTTGTTTTGTGCTGCTATGGACAACACTGCTCTCACGGTTTCCATTCTTGCAACCGGTGCGAAAGTTTCCTCATAATCTATCCCATGCTTCTGCTTATAGCCTTTGACAACAAGCCTTGCCTTGTGTCTCTCTATCTTGCCTTCAGCGTTACTCTTGGTCTTTTAGACCCATTTAACTCCAATGACATCTTTACCTTTTGGGAGTTCAACCAAATCCCAAGTTTTGTTCCTCTCTATGGCATTTATTTCCTCATCCATAGCTTCTATCCATTTCTCATTCTTGACAGCTTCTTTGAAATGAACAGGATCATCAACATGAAAATATAAAGCAAACAAACAATTGATACCTTCATTAGCTATATCTTGTTCATAAATATCTTTCAAACTTCTGAATTTCTTACCTCTTTCATTAGATGTACAAATGCTTGAAGAAGCACTTGAATTTCCTCCTTGTGGTGTGCTTGGAGAAGCACTTTCATTTCTCCTCAAGGGTGTGCTTTGCTGCTCTTTTGTTGGTGTTGCTATTTGGGGATGTATTTCAGCCAACTCATCATCATTTTCATCATGAGATAAACAGTGTTTAACATTCACTGTTTTCTCTATGCTTCCATCCCAAGCTTCCTCTTCAATGAACTGAACGTCTCTTCTCACAATAAACTTCTTGGTGGATGGGTTATATAACCTGTAGGCCTTGGATTCCTCACTGTATCAGATGAAAATACATTTCTCCCCCTTGCTGTCCAACTTCTTCCTTAGCTGATCCGGTATGTGTGCATAAGCCACACATCCGAAAACCTTCATGTGTGTGACACCTTGCTTTGTGCCACTCCATGCCTCTTCCGGCACTTTGTTCATAACTGCTTTTGTAGGGCACCTGTTCAAGATGTACGCTGCACAATGTACAGCTTTAGCCCAATAATCATTAGGCAAATGCTTTGCCTTTAACATACTCCTCGCCATGTCCATTATGGTTTGGTTCTTCCTTTCGGCTACTCCATTTTTCTGCAGAGTATATCTAGTTGTAAACTTCTTTTGAATACCATTTTCTCTACAAAAACGTAGAAAATCTTTAGAGATATACTCACCTCCTCTATCAGTCCTTAAGAATTTGATATGCAGCCCACTCTGGTTCTCAACAAGTGCTTTGAAATTTCAAATTTTTTCAAACACTTCACTTTTCTTTTTCAAAAAGTAAACCCAAGTTTTTCTTGTAAAATCATCTATAAATGTTAGCACATAGTGGTTGCTTGCAAGCGATGGAGTTTGCATCGGTCCACACACATCTGAGTGGACAATCTCTAAGGGTGCTTTTGCCCTTATGCTTTTCCCGGAAGGAAAACTTTCTCTGTGTTGTTTCCCAAGAATACAACCTTCACAAAGGTTGTCCGGTTTCTCTATCAATGGTAAACCACTTACCATTCCTTTTCTGTTCAACAAATTAAGACCTCCAAAGTTGAGATGTCCAAATCTCAAGTGCCATAACCAATTATCATCTTTTGGTTCACTTTGGTAAGTCTCCTGTGCAACTGCTGCTTTCTCTTCACCATTCTTCAAATCTGCTCTCATTCTAAGAGGGAACATTCTGTTCCTTGTCATCTTCACTTCAGCAATACATAGTTTGCTGGGTGGTTTATCCATGATGGTACAAATATCATTATCAAATAAAACATTATACCCCTTATGGACAAGCTTTCCAATACTTAAGAGGTTACACTTCATTCCTGGAACATAATAAACATCTGCTATGGTTTTCCTTGCACCTAATCTTGTTAAAACATTTACATCTCCTTTTCCCATAACAGAAACTTTGCTATCAGTTCCTAGTGTGACTTGTGACTGCACACTTTCATCTAACATGGAAAACATTGCTAAGTTTCCTGTCATATGGTTACTACAACCGGAGTCTAGAAACCATAAGTCTTCATTCTTTTCTTCAGCCATATTACAAGCTAAAAACAAATTGTTTTGGCTACTATTTTCTCTTGTGAAATTTGCACTAGTTCCACTTCTCATATCTTGTTTCTTCTTTCTACATTCATTAGCATAATGACCATATTTCTTAAAATTGTAACATTGAACATTGGATTTATCATACCTTTGTCCTTGATCATTCTGCTGTCCACTTTGCTGGCTGCCTTGGCCTTGATGCTGATTTGGATTGCTGCCCCTTCCTTGAGCATTTGCTGGACTGTTCCTTCCACCTCTGTTCTGGCTTCTGCCTCTTCCTCTTCCTTTGCCTCTCCCTCTTCCTTTTCCGAAAGACATCTAGGTCTTAAAAGCATGTTCAAGAGATGAGTTTTCACTCCTACCCAATCTCTGTTCATGGGTCATCAGTGATGCATGTAGCTCATCAACTGAAAACTTTGTGAGATCCTTAGTCTCCTCTATGGTGGTGACAATCACATCAAATCTTGAGGGTAGACTCCTCAAGAGTTTTTCCACAATCCTCTTGTCTTCAAGAGTTTCTCCATGTGATCTAATTTGTGTAACCATTCCAATCACATGAGTGAAGAATGAGTCAATAGTGTCTGACTCTTTCATACAGAGAGTCTCATAGTCTCTCCTTAGCAATTGAAGCTTTGTTGTCTTCACTTTCTCCATTCCCTGATAAGCTGTCCTGAGAGTTTCCCATGCTTCTTGGGATTTCTTAGCTGCTGCTATCCTCGGAAACACACTCTCATGCACTGCTTGATACAAAAAGAAAAGAGCCTTGGCATCTCTCTTCTTATTGTTCTTCAGTGACTCCCTTTCTGCCTGAGTTAAAACATAAAACTCTGCTTCACTTGCTGGCTCTTCAAAGCCATCCTCAACTAATTCCCATAACTCTTGGGAGAAAAATAAAGCCCTCATAGTTATTGACCAGTAGTCATAATTCTTTCCATTAAATTGTGGAAGATGGATATTACCCAAACTCATACCTATGCTGGAGCCAGCCATTCTGCACTCTTAACTATGATTCAAAAACACTTGACTGTGTGTTTATATTAACTAACTGTACTGCAACAGTAACAGAGAACTGTATAGAGAAATATCTTTAAATTCTTCTTGTCTGAACCTTCACACTGCTAGAGAGGCTTCTGCAATAACGAATTCCTTTTCTTCAGCTTATTTGACCTTCAAATTGCCTGAATTGGCTCTGATACCATGTTGGAGATTTTAAAAATTCCAGAACTCTCCCTCTTTAACACAGAGAAATAAATTTCACTCTACAGAAAAACAGAATTTCAACTCTATAACACAAATTTTATTTCATAAAATTGTTTACAAGTTCTTCCTCAATCATAGAGGGATTTACAATTGCTGGACTGCTTCTAAGCACAGCTCCAAAACAAAAAAAACTCTGCTCTGTCTCACACAGAAAAAAAACTCTGCTGTGAATTTCAAATTCACTGTCTCTGTCTATTAAAAAAAATAAACAGCTCTCTTTTTTACAAAAAAAAATATACTTTGCTGTGTATATTTTAATTCTGCACTCTCTCTGTCTTTTTCAAATCAACTAACGCACTGCTGTGCTTACATTCTGTGTATTAAAAAAAATTACATTACATCTCTGTTCTATATTTATAAGAAAAATATCTAAATACAATTAATGTCATTTGTTGACTAAATTGCAGAATTATCACCGCTTAAAAAAAACATTAATGGTGCCTTAAATTTCTGTCAGCACCGCATAAAAAATTTTTATGACAAATTTGAATTTGTTGGCAGCGGTGATTTTTTTCTCGGTGGTGGCAGAACGGTGGCGCGCTGGTGGTGCACTTAGGCGGAGCCACCACTCCTGGTGGTTACGGGGGGTATGGTTCTGCCCGTACACCTCAAATGGGTGACCCCCCGCAATTCACCACAGCCGTCGATTTTGGGTCAAAGCCCGATCACAAAGTCAACTGCGGGGGGTGGCATTCCGTTAACCACCGTGCTATTTGACCCCCCTCACATGGTCGATCTCTGTCAACATGCCGCCGCGATAACTATCTGCGCCATCAACCTGTTGTCGTCCAGATTTCCTTGCCGACGTGCTGACCATCCTGTCCGCCGTGCTCTGCCTGCAACTCATTTCGCAGTTGGAAATTACTCCAAAACTCCCCCTTAATTTCAACTGCTGGGTTTTCCTGCATACCCAAGCATTTTCTGAAATATTCAAAGCTTTTCTGCGCAAGTAGCTTTGTGATGATATCAGCAAATTGATCCTCCGTTCTGCAATGTTGCAAAACTATCTCGCCATTGTTAACCAATTCGCGTATGAAGTGAAACTTGGTATCAATGTGTTTAGTCCTCTTATGAAAAACATAATTTTTAGACAATGCAATAGCTGAGCTATTGTCGCAAAAAATCACTATCCCTTTTACATGTTCCTGACATAAGCTTCTCAACATTTTCCGCATCCATACTGCTTGACACGCTGCTGCTGTAGCTGCCACATATTCCGCTTCTGCAGTAGACAATGCTACAATGGGTTGTTTCTTAGAAGCCCATGAAATAGCTCCTGAACCCATATGAAAAACATAACCGGAAGTGCTCTTCCGATCATCAACACTTCCAGCCCAATCACTGTCTGTGTATCCAACTAAATCTGAATGTTCTGAAGTAGTATAAAAAATACCAAACCTTTTAGTACCTTTAACATACCTCAAAATCCTTTTTGCTGCTTGCCAATGTGTATCTTTTGGCTTTTCCATGAACCTGGAAATCAAGCTAACAGCATGCATTATGTCCGGCCTAGTTGCAGTCAAATACATAAGGCTGCCAACTATGCTCTTGTACAAACTAGGATCAAAATCCTTGCTGCTGTCCTCTCTGCTGAGCTTTAATCCCATCACTGTGGGAGTGATTGCTGCTTTGCATTCCTGCATGTTAAATCTTTCAAGAACCTCATTAACATACTTTGCCTGTGAGATAAAAATCTCATTTTTATCTTGTTCTACTTCTATTCCCAAGAAGTATTTCAACAAACCCATATCAGTCATTTCAAATTCTTCCTTCATGACTGTTTTAAAATGTTCAATAAGGCAATCATCATTACATGTAAAAATAACATCATCAACATATAAGACTACAATCAAGATTTTACCGTTTTTTTCTTTGATGTAGAGGGTGGGTTCTCCCTCACACTTTTCAAAACCATTTTCCAGTAGATATGAATCTATCCTACTGTACCACGCTCTTGGCGCTTGCTTCAGCCCATAAAGAGCTTTCTTCAACTTGCATACTTTATGCTCTTGGCCTTTCTTTTCATAACCGAGAGGTTGTTCAATGTAAACCTCTTCCATTAACACTCCATTCAGAAATGTTGACTTCACGTCCATTTGGTAAACTTTCCATTTGTTTTGTGCTGCTATGGACAACACTGCTCTCACGGTTTCCATTCTTGCAACCGGTGCGAAAGTTTCCTCATAATCTATCCCATGCTTCTGCTTATAACCTTTGACAACAAGCCTTGCCTTGTGTCTCTCTATCTTGCCTTCAGCATTACTCTTGGTCTTGTAGACCCATTTAACACCAATAACATCTTTACCTTTTGGGAGTTCAACCAAATCCCAAGTTTTGTTCCTCTCTATGGCATTTATTTCCTCATCCATAGCTTCTATCCATTTCTCATCCTTGATGGCTTCTTCGAAATGAACAGGATCATCAACATGACAATATAGAGAAAACAAAGAATTGATACCTTCATTAGCTATATCTTGTTCATAAATATCTTTCAAACTTCTGAATTTCTTACCTCTTTCAGTAGGTGTACAAATGCTTGAAGAAGCACTTGAATTTCCTCCTTGTGGTGTGCTTGGAGAAGCACTTTCATTTCTCCTCAAGGGTGTGCGTTGCTGCTCTTGTGTTGGTGCTGCTGTTTGGGGATGTATTTCAGCCAACTCATCATCATTCTCATCATGAGATAAACAGTGTTTAACATTCACTGTTTTCTCTATGCTTCCATCCCAAGCTTCCTCTTCAATAAACTGAACGTCCCTGCTCACAATGAACTTCTTGGTGGATGGGTTATATAACCTGTATGCCTTGGATTCCTCACTATATCCAATGAAAATACATTTCTCCCCCTTGCTGTCCAACTTCTTTCTTAGCTGATCCGGAATGTGTGCATAAGCTACACATCCAAAAACCTTCATGTGTGTGACACCTTGCTTTGTGCCACTCCATGCCTCTTCTGGCACTTTGTTCATAACTGCCTTTGTAGCGCACCTGTTCAAAATATACGCTGCACAATGTACAACTTCAGCCCAATAATCATTAGGCAAATTCTTTGCCTTCAACATACTCCTCGCCATGTTCATTATGGTTCGGTTCTTCCTTTCGGCTACTCCATTTTGCTGCGGAGTATATCTAGTTGTAAACTTCTTTTGAATACCATTTTCTCTACAAAAACTTAGAAAATATTTACAGATATACTCACCTCCTCTATCAGTCCTTAAGACTTTGATATGCAGCCCACTCTGGTTCTCAACAAGTGCTTTGAAATTGCAAAAATTTTCAAACACTTCACTTTTCTTTTTCAAAAAGTAAACCCAAGTTTTTCTTGTAAAATCATCTATGAATGTTAACACATAGTGGCTGCTTGCAAGCGATGGAGTTTGCATCGGTCCACACACATCTGAGTGGACAATCTCTAAGGGTGCTTTTTCCCTTATGCTTTTCCCAGAAGGAAAAATTTCTCTGTGTTGTTTCCCCAAGATACAACCTTCACAAAGGCTGTCTGGTTTCTCTATCAATGGTAAACCACTTACCATTCCTTTTCTGTTCAACAAATTAAGACCTCCAAAGTTGAGATGTCCGAATCTCAAGTGCCATAACCAATTATCATCTTTTGGTTCGCTTTGGTAAGTCTCTTGTGCAACTGCTGCTTTCTCTTCACCATTCTTCAAATCTGCTCTCATTCTGAGAGGGAACATCCTGTTCCTTGTCATCTTCACTTCAGCAATACACTGTTTGCTGGGTGGTTTATCCATGATGGTACAAACATCATTATCAAAGAAAATGTTATACCCCTTATGGACAAGCTGTCCAATACTTAAGAGATTACATTTCATTCCAATAACATAATACACATCTACTATGGATTTCTTTGCACCTAATCTTGTTAAAACATTCACATCTCCTTTTCCCATAACAGAAACTTTGCTATCAGTTCCTAGTGTGACTTGTGACTGCACACTCTCATCTAACATAGAAAACATGGCTATGTTTCCTGTCATATGGTTACTACAACCTGAGTCTAGAAACCATAAATCTTCATTCTTTTCTTCAGCCATATTACAAGCTAAAAACAAATTGTTTTGGCTGCTATTTTCTTTTGTGAAATTTGCACTAGTTCCACTTCTCATATCTTGTTTCTTCTTTCTACATTCATTAGCATAATGACCATATTTCTTACAATTGTAACATTGAACATTGGATTTATCATACCTTTGTCCTTGATCATTCTGCTGTCCACTTTGCTGGCTGCCTTGGCCGTGGCTGTGATTTTGACTGTTGCACCTTCCATGTGAATGTGAAGGGCTGTTCCTTCCACCTCTGTTTTGGCTTCTGCCTCTTCCTCTCTTGTTTCCTTTGCCTTGCCCTCTTCCTCTTCCGAAAGACATCTGGGTCTTAAAGGCATGTTCAAGAGATGAGTTCTCACTCCTACCCAATCTCTGTTCATGGGTCATCAGTGATGCATGTAGTTCATCCACTGAAAACTTTGTGAGATCCCTAGTCTCTTCTATGGTGGTGACAATCACATCAAATCTTGAGGGTAAACTTCTCAAGAGTTTTTCCACAATCCTCTTGTCTTCAAGAGTCTCTCCATGAGATCTAATTTGTGTGACCATTCCAATCACATGAGTGAAGAATGAGTCAATGTTATCTGACTCCTTCATACATAGAGTCTCAAAGTCTCTCCTCAGCAACTGAAGTTTTGCTGTCTTCACTCTCTCCATACCCTGATAAGCTGTCTTGAGAGTTTCCCATGCTTCACTGGATTTCTTGGCTGCTGCTATCCTTGGAAACACACTCTCATGCACTGCTTGATACAAGAATAAAAGAGCCTTGGCATCTCTCTTCTTATTGTTCTTCAACTGTTCTCTCCCTGCTTGATTTAACATAAAAAACTCTGCATCATCTTTTGGCTCTTCAAAGCCATCCTCAACTAATTCCCATAACTCTTGGGAGACAAATAAAGCCCTCATAGTTATTGACCAGTAGTCATAATTCTTCCCATTAAATTGTGGAAGATGGATATTACCCAAACTCATACCTGTGCTGGCTCCAGCCATTCTGCACTCTTAACTATGATTCAAAAACACTTCACTGTATGTTTTAAATTAACTAATTGTTCTGCAACAGTAACACAGAACTGTATAGAGAAATACCTTTAAATTCTTCTTGTCTGAACCTTCACACTGCTAGAGAGGCTTCTGCAATAAAAAATTCCTTTTCTTCAGCTTATTTGACCTTCAAATAGCCTGAATTGGCTCTGACACCATGTTGGAGATTTTAAAAATTCCAGAACTCTCCCTCTTTAACACAGAGAAATAAATTTCACTCTACAGAAACACAGAATTTCAACTCTATAACACAAATTTTATTTCATAAAATTGTTTACAAGTTCTTCCTCAATCACAGAGGGATTTACAATTGCTGGACTACTTCTAAGCACAGCTCCAAAACACAAAAAAACTCTACTCTGTCTCACACAGAAAAAAAACTCTGCTGTGAATTTCAAATTCACTGTCTCTGTCTATTAAAAAAAATAAACAGCTCTCTTTTTTACAAAAAAAAATATACTTTGCTGTGTATATTTTAATTTTGCACTCTCTCTGTCTTGTTCAAATCAACTAACGCACTGTTGTGCTTACATTCTGTGTATTAAAAAAAATTACATTACTTCTCTGTTCTATATTTATAAGAAAAATATCTAAATACAATTAATGTCATTTGTTGACTAAATTGTAGAATTATCACCGCTTAAAAAAAACATTAATGGTGCCTTAAATTTCTGTCAGCACCGCATAAAATTTTTTTATGACAAATTTGAATTTGTTGGCAGCGGTGATTTTTTTCTTGGTGGTGGCGGAATGGTGGCGCGCTGGTGGTGCACTTAGGCGAAGCCACCACTCCTGGTGGTTACGGGGGGTATGGTTCTGCCCGTACACCTCAAATGGGTGACCCCCCGCAATTCACCACAGCCATCGATTTTGGGTCAAAGCCCGATCACAAAGTCAACTGCGGGGGGTGGCATTCCGTTAACCACCGTGCTATTTGACCCCCCGAACACGGTCGATCTCTGTCAACATGCCGCCGAGATAACTATCTGCGCCATCAACCTGTTGCCGTCCAGATTTCCTTGCCGACGTGCTGACCATCCTGTCTGTCGTGCTCTGCCTGCAACTCATTTCGCAGTTGGAAATTACTCCAACACCTCACAGCAGCCTCCCAAGAGGTTGACTATGGTAGCGTGGTGGGCATTGCAAATTTCTCTGAGCCCTGCCCTGAAATCTCCCATTTTTCTCTTTTGCTTTCTCACAGTGACCGCCGCCGTCTTCCCCCTGAGAACGCACTTCCAGACAGACGAACTCCCCATCCTTCCAGAGGCGAATTGCCTGGTGGCATCTGCGATTTCTTTGTATGTGTAGAGAATGGGGTTTTCAGGGAGGGAGTCTCTGAGACTAGCCAGCGAATTGGCAGTGCTGGTGGAGAAGAGGCCGGACCCACCGCTGCCGTCCGTGTCTGTGCTGGTGCTGGGGACCTTTATGTGTGATGATCTCAAGGGCCTCGGCTCTTCCACCATGTGGAGTTTGAGCTTGCACATGCTTTCTCACTTCCCATATTGCAGAAATTCAAATTCTCATATTTCAAAAACCAGGGAAGCTTTTCAAATCGCCATGAATTATTTGTCGTGCCACAGAAACCTGAATCATTTAAAGCAAGATGGTTCATTTAAAGCAGGAGGGTTCATAAGAGCAAGGGTTGTGCACACAACACCGCAAAGAATCCACCCGTGTATGAATACTAATAAAGCTTTCACAGTGGGAAATTTTTGGAACTTTTTAATCTCGAGGCATGCACTCATTGCTTCAACGTCCATTCTTTTTCCGCAGGTGACACGCTGAAATTCTCGTCAATGGTTGGGCCACATTAAAGTACAATATTGAAGAAAGTGATGTGGTGCGAAGTTGCACATCGACGAAACGAAAGCAGCCCGAAAAAGGTGCCAATTTTATCATATACATGTTAAAAATATTTATTTTTAATAATTAATTTATAAAAATATATATAAATAAAATGATGCTTGATTGTTCATTTCATTTATATAATTAAATAAATCTTAGAATCATAAACAACCCAGAACCAAATCTCCAAGCCTTGAAAAGGATACTGTCCCTTTACGTTACATAATGTTTCTACAGTATAGTCTTCTGTCCAAGGCGAAGGATTCTTTCTTAATCTTTGATTTAACAAAGATCTATCTGCTGCACAATCTTTATAGAAATTCTCAACATAATTTAAATATCTTTAAAATCTTTAACGCTGTGTTTTATCAAGAATGACATCAGGGAATTTATTTTCAAATTCCATAGCATAACTTTGCAAAGCAATTTGACCATTCTGGATTGTGTGTCCTAGAAATTTTATTAAGGTATGGAAGATTTCAATCTTCTTCTTACTTTGTACAAGACCATTCTATTTGACCAACTTTATAAAGATTTTTATGTGTTTAAAGTGGTCTTGAATATTTTTTGAAAAAATAAGAATGTCATCTATGTAAACAAGCAACCAGTCTGCATAAGGTTTGAATATAGAATCCATAACCTTCTGAAACTTTGAGGGAGCATGCTTGAGACCAAACGACATGACATTCCATTCGTAATGTTCGGCTGGAATACTAAAGGCAGTTTTCAACTTATCTTTTTCTGCGATTGCAACTTGCCAGAAACCAGACTGAAACCAGACTTTAGATCAAACTTTGAAAATATTTTTGCTCCAGATATCCTACCCAGTGGATCACCTTTGTGCGGAATTGGATAAATATCATCGGCAAGAACAGAATTCAGAGACTTATAATTTATCACAAGTCTTGGGATTCCTCTAATTTGTTCTGATCTTTTATTCACATAGAATCCATAGCAATTCCATAGGTTTTTTTATCAAATATATCAACAAAGAAACAAATGTTTGTTTCACATGGCAAGCGGATAGGTCTACATATAAAGAGATACACCAATAATTCAACCAAATTAAAATTATTATTTTTGTTTTATTATATAAAATAGTTTTTTTAAATATTTATTTTATATATATATATATATATATATATATATATATATATATATATATATATGAATGAGATTGTTAATTTATATAATTAAAATAAATCTTAGAATTATAAGTAACCTAGAATCAAATCTCTAAGCCAAGACGGGGATATAGTCCCTTTACCAACATAATTTTTTTTATCAAATATATCAACAAGAGATTTGTTTTGTATGGTAAGTGGACAAGTGAGATATGGAAATAATTCAGCCAAAAAAAATTAAGTTATCACGGCATGTTTTTATTTTCAAGTTATTTTCAATATTATTACATAAAGTAGACTTTTAAATATTTACTTTTAATATATATATATTAATTTATGTAATTAAATAAATCTTAGAATCATAAGCAACCCAAAACCAAATCTCGGTTAAGGATATTGTCCCTTTACCAACATATTGCTTCTTTATTAAATATATCAACAAGGAGTTTGTTTTACATGGTAAGTGGATAAGTCTGCATAAATGAGATATGGAAATAATACAACAAAATAAAAATTATCATGGAGCGTGACATATTATTTTTTCGACTGATTTTCAATAAGATATGGAAATAATTCAGCAAAATAAAAATTATTATAAATTATAGCATGTTATTTTTTTAAAATTATTATTTATATATATATATATATATATATATATATATATATATATATATATATATGATGTGTGATTGTTAATTTATGTAATTAAATAAATATTAAAATCCTAATCAACCCAGAACCAAATCTCTAAGCCAAGACAGGGATATTGTCCCTTTACCAACGTAATGTTTATTTATCAAATACATCATAAGGTGTTTTTTTACATGGTAAGTGGATAAGTCTACCTAGAAGGAGATATAGAAATAATTCAGCAAAATAAAAATTATCATGGATCATGGCATGTTATTCTTTTTCTTCTTTATTTTCAATTTTATTATATAAAGTATATTTTTTGGGATTTTTTTTGTTTTTTTTTTTTAAATTTTGAGAAATTTTATTATTATTATTATTGTAATTGTAGCAAATAAAAAATATTATTATTGAGTAAAGGAAAGAATATATTATTAGCATAAGAATAGAAATATGTTACATGTTGTGTTTGTGGTGATGTTTATTATTGATTGAATTTAAGTATCTTATTATGCATATGAATTAATATAATTATTTATAATTGGTAACATATTTTTATTTTTGTGTTGTACTTGAGACCTACTTATATATTGTTAGATTTTTATGTTCTAGACAATTTCAGTGTTATTATTATATTATTGATGGTATTATGCATTGGTGACATTTATTAGACCTTGTCAAGGAAGGACTATAGCAATGCATTTACACTAATAGTTTAGCACTACCCATGAGAACTTCCAATGTTTAATTTTATAAATCATTAAACTATTTTTTTTTTTTAATTAAAAAGGAATTGTTACCATGTGATTGGCTTAAAAGTTTCAAGTATCTTATTTCAACTTTTCACATGTGTCCTATGTCACCCTGAAATTTAGTCACGCTTAACCTATTTTCATGGGGATAAGGTTGTGTTGAATTACCATATATTTATGATTTAGAAATCTAAAAGTTAAAGAAAATTATCCTAATTAAAGAAAATATATATTATTTTTTTAAATATAATCAAAAGATAAATGTCACTTACACCTCAATAAAAATTGCCATCATATATATATATATATATATATATATATATATATATATATATATATATATTTTACTACTTACATTCACCATAATCACTTGACAAACCCCATTTCAATGTTACAATTAAATCGAATTAAATAAGCTCCATGTTACTGGCAGTACGAGGCAAATATTTTTTGATTCGCATTATATGCATAAACAATACATTGATATGCTATGCACTTGAACAATATATACGCATAAGTTTGTTCACTTCTATGGTTTGGCATTGGTAAGATTGTTAATATTTCGACCCATATGTATCCAATGTACACGTAGTTAATCCTACACAGGCTCGGATTTGTACTTTACATAGGGCAGTGATATCCATGGAGAGAAAGTCTGCATTTTATACATATGTTATTTGATTATTTTTATGGTGAGATTTCTCTTTATTGACTTTCGATTTGGGAGAAGCTCCACATGGCTTCGGTTCCATTTTTCTGTAGCTCTTTAATCAATACCATTTACTCCCGGCTATACTGGCTACTCTGCCCTGGCACAGCTGTCAGGATTTTCCTCGGATTTATCATTCATTCCGAGGGAAAATCAATTTGGCGTTCTCTGCCAGTCATTCTGTGAGTTGAACAAGGGTTGAACTGAGCCCACTGCCTGTTTAGACTATGAGCCAAAGGGTATGATTTTTTTCTTCTTGGGAATTCGGTGTTCTGTCAAACTCAACTTTGTCGAGTTGCAGAATCCACCAGGAATACTTTAAATCAGGTCGGAGCTCTCCGATAACGGGTTTGTAACCAATATTTATACCTCCCCAGACGCATGTTAATCGTAAGGGTGCCGATATTAAAATTCGGCCTGTCATTTACTGTCTGAAAACTAAGAGATACAGTTGTATGGTTATTTATGATATTTATACTGCTATTTGGTTGAATGCATCGTAAACCAGTATTAATACGAAGGGGTTAAGATTTTGAGTTCGTAAATCTTCTTTATGTGCATATCTGGTCAACTATCTTGTTTGCTAGCAGTACTGTTGATACATTGCCCAGGAAGCTCTATTCTTATTTTTATTTTTATTTTTTTTCTTTTTCCATTCAATTAGATACTGTCAGATTACTTTCCACAGATATTCGACTAATCTCCTATCTTCGGTTATTATGTTACTTGAAAGGAAATAACAACTCATTCTCTTCCGCCAACTCTGTGTTTTAAGGGTTTGTTTACACCCATTCGAATTTATTTAGTTAAGGATCGTACAATTTTCACTGTTGCATTTATGTTTATGAAAGGTTGATCTTATTTTGTTGGTCTTACTACTCTACTGTTCTACTAACACCAGCTTTTGCACTATCTGTTTTTTTAACTTTTACTATCTAACTCATGACACAGAATAACACTGTAAATAGAAATATATATAAATAATCTTTCAGATTCTCTATCTTGATTTATCACAGAAGAAAATAACGCCATAGTTCCGAATTCACCTTCTGTTATGCATAACAAACCTTAGGAATACATTTTTAAAGTATTTAAACGGTGTACCATCCACCTTATAAACTATGATCATCCAGTCAAAATTTAGTAACAAAATAATTAAATCCACAGTGGTACTTATCTGAATCAACAAAATTCAAGATGTTGTCCACCCAACCTTCAAGGGAGGCTATTACATCCTCCTCTTGCCCCCTAGCTCCAGAATCTAGACGGTGCCACGGGTAACAGTGGAATATCCCTGTTGTGACCTCTGGATGGCCAATCCAATCACCAACAGATAATCTGGTTTTCACAAGGGTTTCATAAAGCTATTTTCAAGAGGTGCTCTACCAGCTCTAGAAAATACTTCACGGATAGCCTCATCCATGGTCTACGGGTTGACAAATTCTATCTGCTCTCTCATAGCGGTAGGTAAACTGCTTAAGAACCTCTACACCTTGCCTTTTTCTTCTCGGAGATAAGGAATGTAACGTAACAAGGAAGTAAATTTTGTAACATATTCGTTTATGGTCATTTGTCCTAGTTGAAGATCATGGAATTCCTTAGCTTTGTCATCATAAAATATTTCTGTTAAGTACTTGTCCTTAAAGTATTGCTGAAACAGTTCCCATGTGATATCTCATTCATCAATGATGCGTACATTTTTCACCTCCTCCCACAACAGGGTGGCTTTTTCTCACAACTGGTATATAGCCAATCTGGCCTTCAGATTGCTGCTATATTCATATACCTGAAAGTACTTGTTTATATTGATTAACTAGGCTTCAGCCACCTCCTCCGCCTCACCATCAAATGTTGGTGGCTTAATTTTATGAAATTCCCCTTGCAGTTCCACTTTCTGTCTCTTATGATCTTGCTGGTCGGACAGATTGCCTGATTCCACCTCATTATAATTTCTGTTTTTACTCTTTTGGGAGGGACTCTTTTCAGTTCTTCCAGTAGTGTTGTTTCTGGTTTGATGTTCTTCTTGTTCTGTTGATAACTCTTTTTCCACACTGGGATGTCCCATTTCCTGATTTTGTTTATTGGACAAACTTTTTAGAATCTTTTCTTGATCTTTTAACAACCTCTCATTGTCTCTCCGGACTCTTATATTTCTTCTTGTATTTGTTGTACTGTATTTAGCAAGAATGCAGTTTGATGCTGCTGTTCCTCAAGCAATCGAATCGTATTTTGGTGTTGTTCCACGGTTAATTGAACCCACATTTCTGGGTTCATAACTGTTGGGACTTGAGTTTCCTCTAGTTGTGACTAAGATGCTGTAACTTCCCTCATTTCTCTCGCTTCTTCCCAGTGCACTAATTCACATACACAGCTTCATTGTTAGTAGACCCTTAGGATCCAAGTGTAGCATCCAGCTTTGATACCACTTGTCACTTACACCTCAATAAAAATTACCATCATAATTTTTTGTTTTTTTTTTTACTACTTACATTCACCATAATCACTTGACAAACCCCATTTCGATGTTACAATTAAATCAAATTAAATAAGCTCCATGTCACTGGTAGTATGAGGCAAATATTTTTTGATTCACATTAGATGCATAAACAATAAATTGATATGCTATGCACTTGAATAGTATATACGCATAAGTTTGTTCACTTCTATGGTTTGGCATTGGTAGGATTGTTAATATTTCGACCCATATGTATCCAATGTACACGTAGTTAATCCTACACGGGCTCGGATTTGTACTTTATATAGGGCGGTGATATCCATGCAGAGAAAGTTTGCATTTTATATATATGTTATTTTATTATTTTTATGGTGAGATTTCTCTTTATTGAATTTGTATTTGGGAGAAGCTCCACATGGCTTTAGTTCTGCTTTTCCATAGCTCTTTAATCAATACCATTTACTCCCGGCTGTACTGGCTACTTTGCCCTGGCATAGCTGTCAGGTTTTGCCTCGGATTCCTCATTCATTCTGAGGGAAAATCAATTTGGAATTCTCTGCCAGTCATTCTGTGAGTTGAACAAGGGTTGAATTGAGCCCACTGCCCGTTTAGACTGCGAGCCAAAGGGTATGATTTTGTTCTTCTTGGGAATTCGACGTTCTGTCGAACTCAACTTCGTCGAGTTGCAAACTCCACCAGGAATACTTTAAATCAGGTTGGAGCTCTCCTGCTAAACTTGTAATTATTAGTTATACGCTTAGTTCCCTTGGATGTTGATCCATTTTTTTTAAATGTAATGCTGAATGGCTCCACTGAAAGTTTATCCAGGATTCTGAGTGTGCGTTTGCTCTCCACAACGCTTTGAGTCTGGCTTCAGGCTGTGAAGGAAGTAGTTATTGACTACAATGTGGAGGGTAAGTCACCTCCATTAAGCTATCACTATTTCTTTTAAGTTTTATATGCGGTTATAACCCTTACTTTAGAATAAAAAGCATTTAACCCCCTGGTTCATGGTTTACAGGGGCAGCCACGACTGTATGTCTCTTAACAGGTATGAAATTCTGGCCAAAGTTAAATTGGGTGCTTAGCTAAAAGAATACCTTTCTTTTCTGCTTACCCTACAGGTCTGAATATATTTGTAACTGTTTGCTTCTCTGATCACAGGTAAGAATAGTCTACCCTCGGCTCATATCCTTTGGGAAGACAACTCTGAAAATGCCACGGCTAACATTCCATCCAAATTTACAGGTACTTACCATTACCAAAGGGGAAAACCCTCACCCAGATTCTCCGTCGACGCTACAAGGCTTCGATTTCTGGTTATGTGATGATGTTTCAGGGTTTGATCATCCGAGCTAGGGTGTTACAGTTCCTAAGACTCTTTATTCTTTAAGGACAGATGTTATGTAGTTATTATTTTTTTTAAAGGGTTTACCCGATAACGGGTTTGTAACCAAGATTTATACCTCCCCAAATGCATGTTAATCGTAAGGGTGCCGATGTTAAAATTCTGCCTGTCGTTTACTGTCTGAAAGCTAAGAGATACAGTTGTATGGTTATTTATGATATTTATACTGCTATTTGGTTGAATGCATCGTAAACCAGTATTACTACGAAGGGGTTAAGATTTCGAGTTCGTAAATCTTCTTTATGTGCATATCTAGTCAACTATCTTGTTTGCTAGCAGTACTGTTGATACATTGCCCAGGAAGCTCTGTTCCTAGTTTTTTTTTCTTTTCTTTTTTCTTTTGCCATTCAGTTAGATACTGTCAAATTACTTTCCATAGATATTCGGCTAATATCCTATCTTCGGTTATTATGTTACTTGAAAGGAAATAACAACTCATTCTCTTTCGCCAAATCTATGTTTTAAGGGTTTTTTTACACCCATTCGAATTTATTTAGTTAAGGATCGTACAATTTTCACTGTTGCATTTATGTTTATGAAAGGCCACTCTTATTTTCTTTATCATACTACTCTATTGTTCTACTAACACCGACTTCTGCACTATCTATGTTTTTTACTTTTACTATCTAACTCATGACACAGAATAACATTGTAAATAGAAATATATATAAATAATCTTTCAGATTCTCTGTCTTGATTTATCACAGAAGAAAATAACCCCATAGTTCCGAATTCACCTTCTGTTATGCATAACAAACCTTAGGAATACATTTGTAAAGTATTTAAATGGTGTACCATCCACCTTATAAACTATGATCATCCAGTCAAAAATTAGTAACAGAATACTTAAATCCACAGTGGTACTTATCTGAATCAACAAAATTCAAGTTGTTGTCCACCCAACCTTCAAGGGAGGCTATTACGTCCTCCTCTTGCCCCCTAGCTCCAGAATCTGGACGGTGACACGGGTAACAGTGGAATATCCCTGTTGTGACCTCTGGATGGCCAATCCAGTCACCAACAGATAATCTGGTTTTCACAAGGGTGTTAGAAAGCTATTTTCAACTGGTCCTCTACCAGCTCTAGAAAATACTTCACCCCCTTCCAGAATTCACAGAACCCCCACTCCTCTCCTACGATTCAAATTTATCCTCAGAGGAGTGGGTAACTATTTCTCCAACTGTTCACAACCACCTCCTATTCTTAGAAAATTTTACCAACAGCTTAAAAGAATTTCTTTTCATTAACTAGTTCTCCTACTTTAATGGTCTCATCAAAATAATTTGTTTTTATCTACAATAAAGTTTCAAGTCTTTTTACCAGAAAGTAAAATAATAAATGTCTTTAACTAGCACATACTAGTTAACTCTAATAAGGCTGTCACAATAAATTAGAAAAAAAAATTACATATTGTAATTATAAACAAATAATATAATGGAAACATAAGCTCAAATCATTTTTGAAGTAACTAAATTCATGAAGTTATAGAAGATTATATGAAGTTGTATAGTAATAAATTTTACGAATCATAAAATTTTTATTTAATGTAAATAACTAATTTTAAATACCAACATAGCATAACATTAATAAAGTAAAATAAAATCGTCAATTTTCATGGGAATGATGGTGGCTATCTTATAATCTAGATAAAACAAATCAAGAATTCAAACTAATTTTTTATTAATTAACTCTTTTTATTGACTAATTGTAAATATAAACATAACATAACTTTAATATGGTTGTGTTGAGTTAACATATCTTTATTATTTAGAAATCTACATCTTAAAGAATCAAATACGTTATTTATTTAAATAAAAAATTGTAATTAATAAATAACATTTTGTAATCAAAGTAAAACAAATAAACAATTCAAACTAATTTTTATTAATTATCTTTTTGTATTGACTCATGGATCTAGGTACAAAGATTTGGATTTCATGCTTCATTAGTCTATCATAATAATCTTACGAGTAGTTCTTATATCACTCATGATTCAAGTTCATTTATTCATTTGTTAATCAACTACACAAAATCATTAAGACAAGGCCATTAAGATTGAATTCATATAAATACATACATAAAATTGGATTAAATGATTTTTAAATCACTAGGTTTAGGCTAAAGATTAAGTAATACATTTTTACATATCTTTTTTTTAAACGTGTGTGGTAGGGACTACGTTTCCATACAACTAGTTTTCATACAAATCTTGTTTATAAATGTATCGTGTGTGTATGTGTGTATGTCAATAATTAAAAATTATTTGTAAATTTGAATATAAAATAAATTATTCCTTGGAGTAATATTATCCATTTTTTTTTTTTGGATTCTCAATAGCTTGGAGCTCCTGGGCAGCCACTCCCATGCCCTAGCCCTCCCCCTTGTTTCTCTTGCTTCAGGATCTCATGGCCCCTTTGGAGTCCATCCCAGAGGGGGCTACCCCCCTCGATCATGCCTCGGCCTTCTCAGCCCTTATCGCTTCCCTAGACCCCCCACGCTCGCGACCCACAATCATGAAAATCGTGAAGAATTTGGATGGAATATAGGAATTCTCTCTGCCCCCAACAATCCCTCGAATGACACCCCTATCCCTCACCGAGAAAGGGCTTGTTGGGAAATTTGCAGGCTTATGGCCTTCACGAAAGACTATTCAGAAATGGGTTGAGTGTAATTAGCTGGACAAAAAGCAAGGAAAAATCTCCATCATATTCTGTGGTAGAGGTTCATTCACCTTTCATTTTGAAACCAAGGAAGACAAAAACCTGATCTTCATAAATGGTCCATACTTAATGGATACCAGAGAGCTCTATCTGAACAAATGGACGCTGGATTTTGACCCAGAACTATATGTCCCAAATTTTGTCTTGGTTTGGGTTAGACTCCCCCACTTACCTCTTCATTGCTGGGGGTATGACTCTGTAAGAGTGATCGAGAATGCAATTGGAAATTTCATAGACAAAAGTGAACCAAAGGAAAACATGCAAACTTGTGCCAGAATCTATGTCGAGGTAGATCTTAGCAAAGGACTCGTGGAGGAAATCAAGTTGAAGGTGGATAACTGGACATGAATTCAACAGCTGGATTATGAACAAATGTAGTTCAAATGAAAGGTATGTCACGAATATAGTAATTTTGCAAATAGATGCCTGAAAACGATTGTGATTTCAAACTTAGACAATCCCAAACCTCGGTGGGAAGTTATCAAAAAAAAGAAACCATCCTCCAATTCTAAAAACCCAGTGCCCCCGACCTCTCATCCCCCCCTTTTTTAGTCATCCCTAGCAACCCTCTTCCTCCAGACCCCTCTCTAGTTTCCTCTCAACCCCCATTCGATCCCTTCTCTTCAAACCCTTTCTCTTCTCTGGATTATCTAGAAGAAGATCCCCTTTTCCATTCCTCCCCCCCTCCCTCTCCGGACTTATTCCTTCTCCCTCTCCCACCAAAACAGCTCATCCCTCATCCTTTGAGCCCTCCTTTGGCCGTATTATCACAAGAAATGTAGCTAAGGATCTTGGATCTATCTTGGAACTATCAAAAAAAAATTTACCAGGAAGGAAAAAAACCAAGAACCACAGGGATGAGGTAGCTCAGAAGGATATAGCTCTGGGAACACAGTGGCCAATAGAATATTTTATTGGAGGGCATAGTAACAAAGAACTAAGTCAGAAAATCACAGGAGGGAAGTCTGGGTCAACACCCCCAACCCTTAAGAAATGAAAGCTCTCACATGGAACTGTAGGGGATTAGCGAACCCCTCCAAAACCAATGCCCTAAAATATCTCATCAATCAAGAGCTACCAGACATTATTCTCATACGAGAAACCAAATAGGAAGAAAATTATATGGAAAAATTTATAAGCAGACTCAAGCATCACTCTGGCACAACTGTAGGATCCAAAGACGCTTCAGGAGGAATAGCTCTAATTTGGAATAAGAATGCATGGCAACATCAAACAATCTCAAAGACTCATCACCGAATAAAATCCAAGTTACAAAATGTGCAAGGAGACATCATGATCACAATTTAAAACATATATGGCCCAAATCACTATTGTGACAAAGAAGTGTGTTGGCTCTCTCTCAAGACAGATATGGAAAGTGAAGGCAACAATAATTTTATCATTGGAAGCGATTTTAACATGGTTCTGCACCCAAAGGAGAAAAGAAGGGGAGTCTTCTCTCCCGATCCCTCAAGATATCAACTGGAACACATTATGAGAGATCATTATCTGGTGGACATCTTTCCATGGAATCGTAGCTACACCTGGAATAATCGCAGGCTTGGTGCAGGTGATATCATGGAGCAACTGGATCGCTTTCTTGTGGTGGTCTCACAGATATCCCTCCTAAACGTTGCCACATCCTCTATTCTTTCATGCTCGCCCTCAGACCATTACCCCATCTCTTTATACTTAGGCATGCAATCAAATTTTCGGCCCTTTCTTTTCCACTTTAATCTTCTATGGTGTGATTTGCAGGAGGCATGAGAAATTGTCGAAAGTACATGGCACATGTAGGTAGAAGGGTCTCCCTTGTTCATATGCGAGACAAAATTAAAACTCGTCCACACAGCTCTTTGAAAATGGGAAAAATAGCTTCGAAGAGAACCATATTTGTTTATGCAGGATATAAAGCGGAGGTTAGAGGAAACACATAATGAAATTGAGGATAAAGGCATCACTAAGGAAAAGCAAGATCAAGAGCTGGAACTGTATTCGGAAATGTACAACATGAAAATAAAGGAGGAAGAAAAATGGAGGATTAAGTCCAGATCAAGTCTTTGGCTCCAGGTTGGGACAAGAATACCACAATTTTCCATAACCAATCAAAAATCAGAACCTCTAAAAATACTATCTCAGTTATAAAAGACGATTAGGGCAACATCTTAAATGATCAAGTTGCGATCAAATTGGCAGCGCATCATCATTATAAAAGCCTACTAACAGAAATTATGGGGAAAGAAGATTATGAAGATCTATTGAGGCACACACCAATCATTATCAGTGAAGAAACCAATGCTTCCTTAACGAGAGATATTGGCGAAGATGAGATCATTAAGGAAATATGGACTCTTCGACCAGACAAAGCTACAGGGCCTGATGGATTTTATATTAGTTTCTATTGGATCTTTTGGCAGATAATCAAGAAAGATCTCATCAAAATGATACATTGGAGTCAAAGGAAAAAAATATAGGTGGATTCATCAACTCGACCTATCTAGCCCTGATGCCCAAAGAAGCCCGTCCTCCTTCCTTCTCCAGATTCCGTCCAATATTTCTTATGAAATTCCTCTTACAAAATTATTATAAAAATCCTTTCTACCCACATCAAATATTTTCTCCCCAGCCTTATCTCCGAAAATCAGGGAGGCTTCTTAGCCAATCAGAAAACTTTTGATTCCAAACTACTGGTACAAGAAGCTAGACATTCCAATATGAGAAGAATGGAAAAAGGGTTTGTGCTAAAGCTTGACCTTGCTAATTCCTTTGACAGATTAAGGCACTATTTTCTCTACTCTATCTTAAGAAAGATGAGATTCAATGAAGAAATCATCTCTCTTATACAATCTTTCATCTCTCACCCTTGGATTTACCCTCTGGTCAATGGGAGACCATGTCCTTTTTTCCAATCTGCTAGAGGCCTTAGGCAAGGAGGCCCTCATTCCCCTTTCCTCTTCATCGTCTTGGCTGAATCCACTAGTAGAAAATGATGAAATTAGTGACTAGGTGACTAAAAATGTTAGTCACCGCAATTATTTCAAGTGAATTACTACTAAATTTGAGCAATTTTAAGTGATCGAACTAAAAATGACTAACTTAAATGACTAATTTTGTTTAGGGATAAAATATATGACTAGATAATAAGTTACCAAACTAAAAATGACTAATTTATTCCATGACTAAAATATATGACTAGATAATAAGTGACCAAACTAAAAATGACTAACTAAAATGACTATTTTAGTCCATGAATAAAATATATGACTAGATAATAATTGACAAAATTAATAATTATTAACGTAAATGACTACTATAGTCCAAAAATAAAAATATAACCAAATAATAAGTACAACAAGTATATGAATTAGTCATTTATGTTAGTAATTTTTAATTGTGTCACTTTAGAAATGAAAAATTGCAATTTTGATATGGAAGTGTGAGTTGGACGAATTTTATTGGTTGTAGTGTATTTTGGTGTTCCAATGTGAGCTGCCAGGTGGCTCAACCGGAGGCTTCCACGTGGCACCTCCACATTGGCTAAAAATTTGTTAAGGGCCGAAAGGCCTTGGCGAGAATCAAGCCGACAACTTACCACAAAAAACTCCAGATCCTTACCATCTCGCCTATAGGTGGTTCTCAACCATAATGTTTGCCACTTATATTTGTAACATGTATGGGTGTGTTGGGAGGAGGTGTTGGGAAGTGAGCCCTTACCCCCATTCATATCTCTGATCCAGATTTATGCAGGAACGCAACATAATACATAAATAACCATAAACATAGAGATGCAGCAGAAATAATGCTTCATTTCATTAATATTAAATAACAGAAATATGCTTACAAACATAATGGAAATAAACTAGCTAGGGTGTTGGTAGTGAATATCTAAGAAGAGATGTGGCGGCTACAGACCTCTAAACTATGTTACAATTAGGCTCAAGGGCCTATTTATTATTGAGAAAAAATGGAGAACTCTAAAAGTCCAAAAACCTAACCCTAGGAGATGAAGCACCAAAACTATGGGCCCTGTTTGGGTAAATTGGTGTTTCAACTTCCCAGGGACGTAACTTCGGCATACGATCTCTGTTTGACGTGTATGATACATCAATAGAAATATATATATGAGGACTACAATTTTTGTTACACATATCAATTCCAAAATAAAATCATATTCGCCGGAAAAACGATGCCCAAAAAATGTCGTTTAGGGCCTCAAAACGGCTCCGGAAGTCCAAGACCTGAAAAACTGCTAAAAATAATAAGTTGTGCTGCAACTTAAAAACTAAAAGCACTGATGGTGGGGGTTCAAATGGAATAGGTGGGTGGCCTGTCCACTTGGATCATTAAGGCCCCAAAACGGCTTCCGGAGTGCATGACTCGAAAACTTGCTAAAAATATTAAGTTGTGTTGAAAGTGAAAAGTTGCAAGAATTGATGTTGCAGGTCCAAATGGAATAGGTGGGTGGCCACTGATATCCACCTGGATAAATCTCACCCATAGGACCTGTCATGGAAGCGGATTGAGGAAAGGAGTGGGGACCAGCCCCAACTGCTAGTCATGTTCACAACACATAGGATCGAGCACATAAAAGAGAGGCGATTGGGGGAGGGGGGTGGGGTTATAGGCCCTATCCCTGGTCCCATGGTGCTTCATGTAACCACAGCCGGAAATATAAATGGCTAATCCGACAGGGGTATAGTTTGAGGCATGGCCCAAAGTCACAGTGTTGGCGCGTAACCACTGGCTAAAGATTTGGGAGCTAGCACGAAGGGGGTGGGCGGTTAGCCTTGACCCAAGGCCACATCACCCCATGTGACCATGAGTCGACAGAAAAGGCTCCAAGGCTGGTGGGGGTAGATCGTATATAAACATTATAACCATACACTGAGATTTCAATCACATTTAGGGACAAATAGATCAACAAATCTAACCTTAATGAAAAAGTATGCATAAATAATACTAAAATACTTTATCACAAGATCAAAATACCAAATATTAGGACAAATTAAAATCCTAATACTCTTCACTTATCTTAATTATCCAAATTCAATGATATGTGGAAGACATATATGTGTATAAATACACATTTAAAATATATGCATAAAATCAAAATCAAAATAAAATTCATCCATAGAAAAAAAATTAAAAATATATACTTGCTATATTGTTCATCAGTAAACACTTCAAAAAACACCTTGCAACTTCCAGACTTTCTATCTTGGTCAAAGAGTCCCTTTAAAGCTTGGAGTCTTCATTTTTTTAAACATAACCACATGCCACAATTAAAGCTAGAAACCTTGAAACCTATGCTGTGGAATGATAATTTTGTGAAGGATGGATCAATAAGTATGATCCGAGAGGGGTTTTCAATCAACATTGACAATAAATAAAACTTAGTTTTTCCTATACAAACAAGGGGTTTGAAGAAAAGGAGGCATTTCAAGACACACTTTCTTCTATTTATAAAGCTTATTTTATTTATGCGAGATTTAAGCCGAGTTCATTTTACACGATAATTAAACCAAGTTAGTCATTTTAATTGTCACTTTAGCAATATAAAGTTACAAGTGATAGTGGAGTCAAACACTACTACAAAAAAGCCTTTAGGGGCAGTTTTTGAAACAACCCGATGAAAATCATGAAAATTTGAACTTTTAAGGGGGGTTCTTTAACAAATACCTCTTAGATACTTAGATATAGTGGTCAAAAGGTTTAGATACTTAGAGATAGTGGTTAAAAGGTAGTCAAGGGGACACTTATAGATAGTGGTCAAACATGTGGCATGAATAACACCTCCCATGTGCACACACACATGTATAGATGAATCCCACTTTTGTCTTTTAGACTTGCCAATAAAATTTTTACTCACCACCTTAAAGTAGCTTCATGGTCACCTAGAAACAATTATTAAATGTGGCTAGATACAACATCCCTTATAGAAAAATGATGATCCAAATTCAACTTCCATATCTAATAACTCTTTATTCTATAATCTAAAAAAGTTTAAAACAAATAATGAAAAATAATGATTTTCTCACTGAATGTAGTTTCTTTCATTCTCATGAAAACTTACTTTAATATCTTAAAATTTGAAAATATTTTGACATAAAATTCCATTTTTTCGTTTTTCATGGAACAAATTAATTCCATCACATCTATAAAATAATTTTATCAAATCTCATTCATGTACTTAGCCATTTCCCGCCATAATGATGAGATTATTTATCGTGGTTATCATTTTTTTTATTTTAGTATGTGCTTATTTATTTATCGTGGTTATTCCTCACTCATGCGTCTTTCAACATTGGGACTAGGGCCAGTCCTACTATTAATGATAATAAGAAGCATGCAACACCCCTTTTCATTTTCTTTTCAACACCTCTTTCGCATTATCTTTATCTTTCACCAATAGCTCGATACCAACAACTGGAGGAACGAGGATTCCAGACAGAATATCGTCGATAAGATGTAATAAATCGACTCATAACACCCGTCTTTTTAGTTTTTGTTTGTGTTTTCAATCCGTCTCATTGTGGATGTTTCGATTTCCATTTGGAGTTCATTGACTGATCATAGTTTAGGCCACCATTCAATCCACAAAAATGTGTGTATGATTGAGGAATTTCAAATCATGTTTAGGATATTAGGGGTTTTGTTCGGGTCCACTTGAATAATTCAATACGACTTGGTCTCATTTTTTGTTGAAAATTATTACTGATTACCATTGCACAGTTAGGGTTGGGGTTAATGCATTCATTCATTACTATAAATTACTATGCTTCTTAATACCTTGCAAGGAACTTTTCTAGGGGGGGTGTTAATCTGTTTGATTTAGTTTTCTGGCATCCCTTTATCCCCATAGACACAATACACAATTTCAAATATTCTCATCTCATAGATGGGATGATTCAACATCCGTATGGATAAGCGTGTCATGTCCAGGACTAAAGGGCTTTCCCTTTTTCAAAATGGCTTTGCCTGCGTTTTTTTTTCTTTGTGGACAATTGGGGTTAAGTTTGTGTATAAAATTCCAAAGGTCATCACAAATTTTTTTTTTTGTTTTGGTATGCCAGAGGAATTGGTCTTCCATTGGTTGGGCAAGCTCAACCACACAACCATTGCTCCAAAAAAAATTGCAAAAAAACATACCTGCAAGTGGAATGTTGAGCTCAACTCGTTCATCGCCTCCCTTGTCATCATGATGACACTATTTCCTTCATACTTAGGTAAACCTATGATAAAATCCATTGAAATCTCCTCCCAACATTGACTTGGAATGGATAAAGGTTGTAGAAGACTCAGAGTCTTAATTTTTTCAACTTTATTTTGCTGGCAAACCAAACATTCTGCCACAAAATTTTTAATATCAGATTTAAGGCCATCCCAAAAAAATTCTTTCTTCACCCTGTGGTAAGTTTTTAAAATTCCTAAGTGTCCTTCTAAAGGAGAAGTGTGCAATTCCAAAAGAATATTTTGTTTTATTTGGGAATTCTTACAAATATATAAGTGATCTTTGTAACATAAGGAATCAATTTTCCAACTAAATGTATCAGATGTACTATGATCTTGTTGCAAGTTTTGAATGAGTGTCTACACTTCTTCGTCCTTCTTCTATTCATCCCTTGCTTCGGTTATCCAATCTGGTTGGATAATAGAAATGGCACAAATAAATGCTTCCACCTCTTCATCCTTTCTTGAGAGTGCATCGACGACAACATTTAGCTTCTCTTTTTTGTAGATGCTTTCAAAGTCATAACCCAACATCTTTGTGACCCATTTTTGTTGCTCCTCTGAAGATAGTCTTTGTTCCGAAAAGTGTTTAAGACTATCATGATCATTTTTTACCTTGAAGTGTCTTCCCATTAGGTAAGGTCGCCATTTCTTTAGTGCACATAGTATTGCCAACATTTCCTTCTCATAAATAGCTTTATGTAAATACTTTCCTTTGTTTGGACGAATTTCAAAAGAAATGGGTCTTCCTTCTTGCATTAAAACAACATCAATTCCATTTCCTGAGGCATCACATTCCACAATAAAGGGTTTTTTGAAGTTTGGCGTAGCTAAGACCAATGTTAGGCACATTGCCTCTTTAATATGTTCAAAGGCCTTAGTTTCTTCAGGAGTCCATGAAAATCCATCTTTCTTCAATAATGTTGTTATAGGTGTTTCTATTCGCCCATAATTCTTAACAAACTTGCGATAATACCCTGTTAACCTAAGAAATCCTCGCAACCGCTTTATGGTTGTGGGGAACTTTCCATTCCTTAGTGGCTTTAATTTTGTTAGGGTCTACCTTAACACCCTCATGAGATACAATATGACCCAGATATTCCACCTCTTGTACTCCAAAGAAACATTTGGATGTTTTTGCATATAATTGTTTCTCCTCCAATAGTTTGAGCACCCTGTCAACATGTTGAACATGATCCTTCAAAGACCTGTTGTAGATTAGTATATCATCAAAAAATACTAGCACAAATTTTCTAAGGAAGGGTTTGAAAATGGAATTCATCAACCCTTGAAATGTAGAAGGTGCATTGGTAAGGCCAAAAGGCATGACCAAATATTCATAATGACCCTCATGAGTTTGAAATTTTTTTTTCGGAATATCTTACGTTTTCATTCTAATTTGATGATATCCTAAACAAAGATCCAACTTGGTAAAATAAATTTCTCCATGTATTTCATCCAATAATTCATCAATCAAAGGAATGGGAAATGTATATTTAATATTGATATTATTGAGCTCCCTATAACCCGGACACATGCGCCATGATCCATCCTTATTTTGCACCAATACGACTAGAGCAGAGAAATAACTTTGACTAGGTTGAATTATACGAGCCTCTAACATTTTTGCAATCATACGTTCAATTTCTCTCTTTTGGACATAAGGATATCTGTAAGGCCTGATGTTTGGAGGAACACTTCCTGGAATCAAATGAATATCATGATCATGACCACAAATAGGTGGGAGTACTTTTGGAGTTTCAAACACCTTGGAATGATTGTCCAAGACTTTTTGGAGATGTGGAGAAATAGATGATTTTGATGTTGGAACTTCTAGTGAGCGTAATTTTGCAATTACACCTCGTTTTTCTTTCTTCATAAGTTTTGTCATGACATTATAGATTATTATCTTTCCCGGCTTCCCTGTGATACCCCATAATTCGACTTTCTTTCCTTCCAAAAAAATTTTCAAGAAGAGTTCTTGAAAATTAAAATATACCATCCCCAAAGATTATAACCATTGTACTCCTAGTACAACATCAACACCTCCCATTGGAATGGAAAGCATTGGACTATTAAATACATATTCCCCCATGGTTAGCTTGATATTATGAAATTTTCTAGAGAAATTTATAGTTCCTCCATTTGCAACCAACACTTGACATTCTGGTGCTGGGTATAGGAAATAATTCAATTCCTTGGCTACCTTACAATGAATAAAATTATGGGTACTACCCGAATCAATCAACACTATTACCTTTTTCTTCTTTATATGTCCTTCTATATTGAGAGTTTGAGGAGTGGTAATACCTGCCAATGCATTACACGATATCGTCAGACTCATTTCTTCTTCTTCTAAGGTTGGTTTCTGGTGTATATCCTCTTCTTTTGAAGTTTCTTGTTCATTTTCTTCCTCCCCTTCACAATCTATGTAAAATAGTTTCTTCTCAGCACACTTATGAACTTTAGTGTATTTTCTATCACAACTGTAGCAAAGCCCTTTTGCTATTTTTTCTTTCAATTGTTGTGGTGTCAACCTTGTAGGTTGTGGAAGTCTAGGAGTAGAAACAATTCCATCTTTATAGATGTGCGTGGTAGGCTTCCTTGTCGCCATAGTTTTACATTCAATTTTTCTTGCCAATCTAAATGCCTTCTCTAATGAATCAGGTTCCCAAACGTGAACTTCATGTTGGATGCTATCCTTTAAAGTCCCTATGAATACATCAATCTTATGTTCCTTTGGAATATCAGTTACCCTTATATTCAATTTTTGGAAGTCCTCAATGTGCTCCACCATTGAACCCTTTTGTTTGAGATTTATTAATTGGCTAAAGAAGGTGTTTCTATTTGTATCCTCATAATGTTCTATCATTTCCTCCATAAAAATTGACCAAGTTACAATTTTTTTATGGGAGCAAAGCCATCAATACCATACAAATGTATTTTGTTCTGAATGTAAAGTTGCAATGCGTACCTTTTTTGTGTTTTTCACATTATTGAGATCAAAATATTGTTCCATATGTAGTATCCATGTTACGGGATCCTTGCCATAAAACTTACTGATATCAATATTTGGAATATTGTGGTTCTTACATACAACATTAGAGTTTATAAAATCACGATTAACATTTATTTTGTTCTCATCATGAGTTTCCTCTACTATATTTTCGCCATCAGGAAACATTTCTTGTATCAACTTTGTCAAACATTATATGTCTACTTTTAGATCATTCTTCATGTTTTCCATGTTGTCTTTCATTTTTTATTCCATGCCATCCATCTTAGCTTCCATGCCATCCATCTTAGCTTCCACGCCTTTCTTCAAAACTTCCATTTCATTTTTTGTTGCTCTTTGCGAGAGCGACATTTGGTGCACTTGCTCTTGTAATTTTGACATGTCATGTTGCAGTTCTTTGTCTTCATGAGTCATAGTAGAGCCTTCTAAAGGCTTAATGTGTGTTGAATTATTTTTAGGAGGCATTTTAGAACCCAATATCGATATCTATAATACAGTATTCCATTGGAATAAATTCAAATTGATTTTTCACACAAGACTTATGCAATTCGAAAAAAAATACACACATTTTTCTTGCTTTTAGGGAGCTTGATAATGAAATTGAATTATATTTGTAATTGTGGATCCTCGATATCTGAAATTTGGCCCTGTAGTAGCCCTCCGAAGCTTCTTTCAAATGCCATAGGTCTGACCTGATTTGGGTTCTTCAAGAAAACATTATGCCCAATCACCCACAATGACCTAATTATGGACTCGTTCAGTGGAGCGAACTTGTATGGTGTGCCACGTGTCACTATTTCCTCCTTCGGCTCTGAAATTTATACAAAGGAAACTACCATCTGTGTGCTTGCAGCCAGTTTTTACATAATTCCAATTCGATGCTCAGAGAGAGAGTTATGATGATTTTCCCACGGTCACCTCTTTGAGATGAAATTCGGGAGCCCGAAAAAACCCTAACTTCCACAGATCATAGCTCCGAAAATGTTGCGAACCAAGATTTGAAATTTTTACAGGAGGTTTCCCCTGATTACGGCTTCGCTCTGTAAAAATTTCAGCTTCTGAACCTTAGTAGCAAGAAAGTTATAACGCACATGCCACGATGACCTGTTTTAGGTGAAATTGGGGAGCTTGAAAAAGCCCTAATTTTCACAGATCATATCTCCAAAAATATTGCAAACCAAGATCTGAAATTTCTCCACAACGTTCCCCAAGATTTTGGCTTTGCATTGTAAAAATTTTAGCTTTTGAACCTTCGTAGAAAAAAGGTTGTAGCGAAAATTCCACGATGACATGTTTGGAGCAGCAAAACCCTATAATCTAAAGCTATGATACCAAATGTTATGAAAACAACTCCAAAAATAGAAGGAAAGAGAGATCAAAGCCTTAGAAATCAGCCACTTCAAGTGGGAAACCTCCAATAAATTACATAAATGAACAATTCTTGGATGATACAAATGAAAAAACCTACTTGTATATATAGGAGTCCATCAGATCACAATATAATCCTAGCCAACCTAACAATAATAATGCAAGGGCACAATAATAACAATATTGGGGTTACAAGGGTACAACAATAATAATAAGGGGGTTACATTAACAAAAATAAGGGACTATACTAGTAATATAGGGACCTAACATCTCTAGCCTTGGGATGTTTTGGGAACAAATTATTAGTTAATGAATAGCTCCTTCCTTGCAATTATATACTTTGTCAAATTTGGTAAGTTAGGTTTGACAAATGGCAATGTAATGCCAGTCATTTTGAAACCTCATTAATCTTGCTAATTATGTTTTCAGTATGGAGGCAGGTCTCTTTTCTTACATGCACAATTTGACTTGTAACCATTATGTACATATTGAGTAAATGAATGCGGAGACCAAAGCATAAGACACAGACCAATTTGAATCTTAAATGCAAGAAGGATTTTCGACACGTACAAGAAATGAACCATGTTTGACATAACCTATTGTATTACTTTTTTGAATTGAGCTTTAGAAATCCTTGAAAAATATTTTACGGATAACTTTGATTGCAATGCACATATTTTTGAAGTTGCTACAATTGTTAAAAACAATTGGGGATTTCATCTTTCAGCATCTCCCTATATATGTTAAGCAGTTCATGTTTATTATCTTCTTGCAAGTCTCCATTAAAAAACATTATTGTCTATTGCAAGACTCCATTTGTCTCAGCCATGCATCAAGATGAATCTGCAGATTTGAGAGAAGTTGGTAAAGTTATGAACGATGTTCTAGGGGTAAGTACCATTTTAATTTCAATATTTATTGTCATATGACTTGTTATTTGAATGATATTTAACAGTTTATGTAGACTTAATATATAAAAAAATATTTCAGATTTAAAATGTCCCTTTTAAAGTACGAAGGTTAATTGTGGAATTCTATGATTTAGTCACAAATAGAGCAGCTGGGTTGGCAGCAAGTGGCATTGTGGGAATACTCAAGAAGATTGGTCAAGATGGATCTCCAGGAATAATGGGTGGTAGGGTGAAGAGTGATGCAACAAAAAAAATGACGAGAACAATTAGTGCCATAGATGATGGTCTTTATGAGTACAATCCTAAATTTAGAAACTATTTGCAGTTGGCTATTATGGAACTTCTTGGAGAGGAAATAGCTCAACATGTCATCATTAAGTTTTCCAATGATGGATCTAGAATTGGAGCTACAGTCATTGCTGCCTCTTATTCCATTTATGCAGGTAATTAATGGACGTGGTCGGAAATTGATTTTAGCTGTAAACAACTTCCAGAATTTGCTGCCAACGGGAGTTATTCCAGTTCTTAAAGCATATATTGTTTTGATCAGACAATGTTGTATTATAGGCTAGCTACACATAGCACATATTTCACAATTTGCAAGTTGTATTTAATTAGGTTTTTTCCCAGGCATTTTCTCAGATTCATTTGTACTGATCTCCTTGTAAATCGTGTGGAAAGTGTTTATCATCAATTATGTAAAAAAATAAATGAAAAAGTATTATGTAAAATGGATTTAGCTCCATAATTTTCCCCAAGGGGGAGTATTAGGTCACTGAAAGCAGTGCTTCAAGAATCTATCAACAAGATAGTATTGTATATCTTCTTTATCCCAACTATGGGAAGTATAATGGGAAAATGATTCATTTATTATTCTCATTCTTAATCATCTTATATTAAGAGCTCATGAGTGTCCAATTTTTTTATCCTCATGGGATATCATTATATCCTCGTGTCCAATTTTTGGGATTCTCATGGGGGTGTTTAGCATTTTTTTAACTTTTGATTGTCGATAACCTAATCATGAGTAGATTATTTAGGGAATTTTTTCTTCATAGGGTTCCCTTGATTTACGTTGAGGACTAGGCAGAACACAGTTTGGAAAAACATATTTGAATGGATTTGTTGTAGCCCTTTATTATGGTTGTTGCTGGGAAATAATGAAGTGTTTTTATGGTAAGGATGATTTCTTTATGAACCCCATCTCTGCATTAACATGGTTCCACTTCAACAACAACAGCCGTCAAACTTGACTAACACAGATATTGTTTCAATGTTCTATGCATGCTAGGCTTGAACTTTGAACCTGGATTATTTTCATGTTGACACCTTGTCCCAACCACCAGACCACAACCCGATGTGTGGGCAACAATGTATTCACTCTTTTTCGGTGTTTAAATTCGTTCACTTTTTATGCATTTGAGAATTTGATTGAGTATGATTTAGTAATGCACATGTATCAATGATTGTTTTTCATGATTTTTGTATGGATGAGAAGGGAACATATTATGAATTGGATATGGGTGGGATGAATTTTAGGGTATTGCGAGTTCATCTTGAAGGTGGAAGAATTATGAATCACAACTTTGCAGAAGTGTCTATTCCTTCGCATCTAATGACAGGAACAACCAAGGTAGGTAAAATGCATACCTTTATCACAAAATAATTTCTTGTTCATTACCATTTTGACCTTCTTTTACCAAGTCGATAGGTATGATATCATATATGTGGTCATGCTACTTGAGCATACAAACATGAATTCCAATATTGTTTCCCTTTAAATGATGCTAACTCCCAATAGTGGCCTTTTACGAGTTGAAGTATTTAATTTTTTTAAATGTATTTTGTCATTTCCAACTTGGATACCATCACTACTCACCCATAGCATGCAATGCTTCTAATAATGCAAAATTTGCATGAATTTAGGGTCCAATTATAGTTTTTCGAAGTAAGCCTTATGCTTGTATTAATATATTTCAATGCATGCAGGAAATATTTGATTTTATTTGTTAGAACTAGATGTTTTTGTGTAAAGCAAAGGTGATGGTTTCTAGACTCCTTCAAAAGTAGAAAGGGAGCTTGGGTTTACTTTCTATTTTCTAATGAAGTAGCTATCCATTTGTTCATGCATACTCATTAAATGGACAAAGGGATTTAAAATAGAAGAAACAATGAGTTTTACCCCTTAATCCTTGAATAAATGGTTCATAGTAAGGTTTCTAGAATTTTATGTTGATCAACGGTTGTCATTGATGTCAACCCAGGCAGCACCAGGGGCTAACCCAATATTGCATGGGAAATTTGACCTACCAAATTAATATATTACGCTCAATAATTCTTTTTATGGTTTCTAATTTTCGAGATGTTTCCGTTGATATATGGCACACCATGTAATTCTTCACGGTTTGAGAGATATTCATGTTTGAAGTTTGTACCCCCAGTTAGTGGGCTAAAACCCCATGGGGTTGGGGCATGAGTCATTGAAAAGTCATAATCAATATTTTTTATGCTCCTAAAATCCCTCCTAGTTTCACTTGTTGAAGCCCCTCTCAACTTAAGCATTTATATAAATTGTGATCTTCATTTCCTCCTTAGGCAAGGGATTTGGCCATCTGAAACAGGTCATTGTGGCATTTGCGCTCTAAATTTTTTTTTCTACAAAGGTTTAGAAGCTGAAATTTTTATGAGGCAAATCCGAAATCCTAAGGAAACTGCTGTAAAAATTTCAAATCAAGGTGCGCAATATTTTTGGAGATATGATCTGTGGAAGTCAGGGTTTTTGCAAGCTCTTGAACTTCATCTCAAAGAAGTGACCTCGGTAAATTTGTCATAGATCTCTCTATGAGTATCGGATTGGAATTCCGTAAAAAGTGGCAGATATTTCACAGTCTGTACTTTTCTCTCTATCAATTTCAGAGCCAAATGAAGAAACAATGACACGTGGCACGCCGTACAAGTGTGCTCTGCTGAAACAGTCCATAATTAGGGCATTGTGAGAGATTGGGTATAAATATCTCTTGAAGAATCCAAATTGGGTCAGACCTATGCCATTGGAAAGATGACTCAAAGGACTACTATGAGACCAAAAATTAGATATTGAGGATCTGAAATAACATAGATAAACCAGATTCAATATCGAGCTCCTAGAAGGCAAGAAAAAGCTAGATCATGTGTTGTCAAGGGTTGAAAAGGACCATACTTTCTACGGCAACAAAGCAAAGCAAGGTGCAGTAGAGGGTAGCATAGTAAGAGCAGCAACCAAGGTATAGAACAAAAACAAGAAGTTCATCACATGACGTATTCAAGTGGGCAGCACTACATACAATCACTGTAAAGGTATCATTGTACTAATTCATTTTAAATACATTATTGTAAAAATTGTACTAGTGTCTATCTGCCAAGAGTTGAAGAGACAGTGTCAAGAGGTCTAGGATCATCATTAGTTGGTTGTCTCATAGTTGGGTTTATGGTCTAGTGTGTATTCTTCTTCTGCATCATTCTATATCATTGTAAAGTGGACCATTTCCCCTAGTACGAGAGTCCATTCTTCTTTTATTCTTCTATCGGGTGATAGAGTGGTGCTAGGGTGAGTTGTAGCTCATTGGGTGTTGGGGCATCCGTTCAGTTGACTGCTGAAGAATCTCGGGCGTTGGAGCACCCATCCAGTGGGAGCTGGAGAAGAATGTTTTTCTAGATTCTAGGAAGTTGGAGCTTTATTTCAATTGGAGTTGAATATTGAAGAATTATTAGAAAAGAATTAGGTGGTTTTTGTCTGGGAGTGGGTTTCCACCTTAAAAACTATGTGCATTTGTGTTCCTCTTGTTTGTTTCTATCATTGTACAAACACTGATAATAATTGAATATTAACTAATGCTCTAATTGAAAGGAATCTTTTGATTCACCCCCCCCCCCCTCTCAGTATTTCCAACAATTGGTATCAGAGCTTGGTTCCTTCAATAGCAGTTTAACAGCTGGAAGGAGGTCATGGAGCATACCATGAATGGTGTACCTCTATTCAATGATAATAATTATGCACTCTGGAAAGGAAGAATGGAGGTCTATCTCTTGGCGCAAGGTTACGAAGTATGGGACACTATTCAAAATGGATTTACATGAACTATGGATGAACAAGGTAAGAAGAATTTGGAAAATGATGCAAAAGTAAAGAATATTATTATCAGTGGACTTATTGAATCTGCTTATCATAAAATGTTGGGTTGTAAAAATGCCAAAAATGTATGGGACAAGTTTGATAATATATATGTAGGTGACTCAAATGTCAAAGAACCAAAGCTTCAAATCTATAGAGAAAAATTTGAGCAACTTAGAATGAAATAAGATTGCAACATTGCTGCATACTTCCAATACGTTGATGAAATAACCAATACTCTGGAAGGATTGGGAGAGTTAGTTGATGAGAAGACTATTATACAGAAGATTCTTAGAACGTTACCAGGGAGATTCAACTCAAAGGTATCAGTCTTAGAATACAGTAAAAATCTGGACAAACTCAGCAAAGAGGAATTACATGGAGTTCTCATAGCATATGAAATGAGACTTGATGAAGAAGAGGGTACTTCGCATCTAGAAACTGCATTTGTTTCATATAAGAAAACCAATAAGGATAAACAACCTTCAATTGAAAATACATGCACCTAAAAGTGTGAAGAAAAGGGAGATGATGAAGAAGGTCTTTCATATGAAGAATATGCTTACTTCACGAGAAAACTAAAAATTGGTAAGGGACAATTCAAAGGTAAAATTCCATTGATATGTTTCATCTGTAATGAGGTTGGGAATTTTGCAGCAAAATTTCCAAACAGAAGTAATGGCAACTCAAAAGGAAAGAAAGGCTTTAAGAAATTCAACAAGCAAGGATCCAAAAGGAACTTTCTCTCTAAAGTAGATAGCTCATCATCCAATGAAGGCAATGATAGTGAAGAAGAAGCAAATGAGAGAGTATTTTTTATGGCCAAGCACAATAAACAAGAGGTATCAAACAACGAGGAAGAACGATGGACCATAGAAGAATTTTATGAGGAAAAAATCAAGATTATAAAAGATCTCAAGGCAGAGAAGATTCATTCCAATACTCTTGAAGAACAAGTTCAAGGTCTCAAAATTGAATTTGAAGAACATAAATGCATTGAAGAGTCACTTCAAAAGAAGTTTGAAGACAAAAACCAAGAAAGGGAAGAATTATAAGCCGAAGTAGTCTCGCTGCATGAGGAAGTGAAGAAAGGAAAAACTATCCAAAACTATGCCAACAGCTCAAGGGCATTGGAAGAACTCTTCAAAAATCAATGATATTACAACGAAAAAACTAGAATCGGTTACAAAGAAGAAGAAGCAAGACCTTCTACAACAAAATACAATGAACCTATCATATCTGACATGCATGTAGACTTCATTGGACAAGATTCACAAGAACAGCCTTGGAAGACAATTCCTCGATGAAAATTTCCATCCAGGTACCAACATATTTTTTATGGCTACTGTTATTCATGTGGAAAATTTGGTCATAAAGCTGTAGAATGTCGCACATACCCTAGGAACGAATAAAATTCCAGGAGATCTATCAAATGTGAACCTCCCAGGGCTCAACGAAACATCAATAGATTTGAACATTTAAGAAATAATATTGAATGTTACAAATGTCGAAACTTTGGACACATAGCCAAAGACTGCAGACTTGAAAATCCTCTAGAAGAATCTTCGAAGCCACAGAATGAACGAAAATGGAAGAAGAAGAAGAATGATAATTGTGCTCTTGCTTTCAAGGCTCAAAAGAAAAAATATTTGTGGTATGTTGATAGCGGTTGCTCAATGCATATGACTGGAGATAGAAATAAATTTGTATCTCTAAAAGAGAAGAAGGACGGAACTGTGTCCTTTGGAAATGATGGATCTTTAAATGTTATAGGATCAGGTACTGTCACTCTCGGAAGAAAAGATTCTCTAGCCAATAATGTTCTACTGGTTGAAAACATGAATCATAATTTGCTCAGTGTTGGACAAATGTGTGATCAAGGACACACAATAATATTTAACTCCACGAAATGTGAAATCGGGAAAGGCGTGTATGGTGAAATTGTGGCTACAGCAATTCAAGCTCTAAATGACATATATGTTCTGGATGAAGTAACTAAAACATGTCTAATAGCTAAAGAGGATGATACAATAATTGGTAGCAATGATGATCGACTAAGTAAGAAGTTGGTTACAAAGGTGCAAAGTGATTTCGAGATGTCTTTACTTGGTGAGCTGACATACTTCTTAGGGCTTCAAATATCTCAGCAAGAGAAAGGAATATTTATATGTCAAGCCAAGTACATCAAATAAATGATCAAGAAATTTAAATTGGAATATTGCAAACCCATCCTTACTCCAATGGTAACAGGTTGCAAATTGAGCATAGACGACTCATATAAGGATGTGGATCAAAGGTTGTACATATCTATGATTAGTAGTCTTCTATATGTAACAGCCTCCCGACCAGATTTTATTCAAGAAGTTAGACAAGTAGTAAGATTCCAAGCAGCACCAAAAGAATCACATATTAAATAATCACCAGCATTGGAATATCTTCGCCCGAATCTTGGGATTCTCCCAAGTTCTCATTAGATTTTCCTTTTTCAGAATATAAAGAGGGAGAGGGAGTAGGTTATAGGTCTGCAGGATGGTTGTGTTTCAAGGGGAGTGGAAGTGTGTACAGGTCTGCAGGATGGTTGTGTTTCAGGGGGAGTTACCCTTTTCCATTGATGTCAAAGGGGGAGAGAATGTTGTAGGAAGAGGTGTCATGATCGTAGGGGGAGAACTTGTGTTGCCATCAATGACAAAGGAGAAGATTGTTGACCAGCGGTTGTCATAGATGTCAACCTAAGCAGCACCAGGGGCTAACCCAATATTGCATGGGAATTTTGACCTACTAAATTAATATATTCTAGGTAAATAATTATTTTTATGGTTTCTACTTGTCAAGATGTTTCCGTTGATATACGGCACACCATGTAATTCTTCACGATTTGAGAGATATTCATGTTTGAAGTTTGTACCCCCAGTTAGTGGGCTAAAACCCCATGGGGTTGGGGCATGGGTCATTGAAAAGTCATAATTAATATTTTTTAAGCTCCTAAAATCCCTCCCATGTTCACTTGTTTAATCCCCTCTCAACTTAAGCATTTATATAAATTGTGATCTTCATTTCCTCCTTAGGCAAGGGAATTTGCCCATCTGAACAGGTCATCGTGGAATTTGCGCTCTAAATTTTTTTATATGAAAGTTCAGATGCTGAAATATTTATGAGGTAAATCTAAAATCCTAAGGAAGCTTCTGTAAAAATTTCAGTTCCAGGTGCGCAATATTTTTGGAGATATGATCTATGGAAGTCAAGGTTTTTGCAGGCTCCTGAAATTCATCTCAAAGAAGTGACCTTTGGTGAATTCGTCATAACTCTCTCTCTAAGTATCATATTGGAATTCTGTAAAAATTGGAAGATAGTGCACAGTCTGTAATTTTCTCTCTATCAATTTTAGAGCCAAATGAAGAAATAGTGACACGTGGCACGTCGTACAAGTACGCTCTGCTGAAACAGTCCATAATTAGGCATTATGAGAGATTGGGTATAACTTTCCCTTGAAGAATCCAAATTGTGTCAGACCTATGGCATTCAAAATATGACTCAGAGGACTACTGCAGGACCAAAAATCAGATATTGAGGATCTGAAATAACAAAGATACACCAGATTCAATATCGAGCTCCTAGAAGGCAAGAAAAAGATAGATCATGTGTTGTCAAGGGTTGCAAAGGACCAGAATTTCTGCAGCAGTAAAGCAAAGAAAGGTGCAATAGAGGGTAGCATGACAGGAGCAGAAACCAAGGTGCATAACATTAGCAAGAAGTTCATCATATGAATTCTTCAAGTTTGGAGCACTGCATACAATCATTGTAAAGGTATCATTGTACTTAGTCATTGTAAATACATTATTGTACAAATTGTACTAGTGTCTATCTACCAAGGGTTGAAGAGGAAGTGTTGGGAGGTCTAGGATCATCATTAGGTGGTTGTGTGAAAGTTGGGTTTATGGTCTGGTATATCTTCTTCTTCTGCATCATTCTATATCATTGTAAAGTGGACCATTTTCCTTGGTACAGGAGTCCATTCTTCTTTTATTCTTCTATAGGGTGATAGGGTGGTGCTAGGGTGAGTTGTAGCTCATTGGGTATTGGGGAATCTATTCAGTTGACTATTGAATAATATCGGGCGTTGGAGCATCCATCCAGTGGGAGCTAGAGAAGAATGCTTTTCTAGATTCTAGGAAGTTGGAGCTTTATTTTTAATTGGAGTTGAATATTAAAGAATTATTAGAAAAGCATTAGGTGGTTTTTGTCCCGGGGTGGGTTTCCACTTTAAAAACTGTGTGCATTTTTGTTCCTCTTGCTTGCTACTATCATTGTACAAACACTGATAATAATTGAAGATTAACTAATGCTCTAATTGAAAGGAGTACTGATTCACCCCCCCCCCCCCCCAGTATTTCCAACATTTTATTTGTTTTGATTTTCTTTATTAGGAAACTTGGTGCACATGCATGAATATGAAGGGAAATGTATTCACCTCTAATATATGATATTACATGACTAATATTGAAATGCTTCTTGGATCAGTAACTAACATGATGCCTATATTTTTGCCTAGAGTGTGCATTGAACATGCCTCAAGGAACTCTAAAGTGTTTTTCATTTGTACTTTGTAGATAAATCTGAAGCATGACCTTTTTTATTTGGTTTCTGCTCTCTTTTTAATACGAAGGTCTTTTCCTCAAATTATTAACTTAGTTTCCTTGTACAATAACATTGAAGCAATGGATATTTAGACAATTTTATGATGTCCTCTCTTAATTGTCAACCTTTCTTTTTGAAACAAACAACGCGAGTGCTTTATTCTCACCAGAAATAGGAAAATATGTAGTTTGTTTTCGTCAAAGTCTCTAGCATTCCATACTGCTCATGAGACTTGACTTGAAGCCACATAGGAATCTGTAAGGGGTGCTCCAAGTCTATTGGGTTGTCATGTGGCACATATGGCTAGGAATAAATCTTTAGGGGCCACATGGTTGAGAAGTACAGTAATATCTTAGATTTACAAATATTCAAATTTATGTAAGGGTGGATATCTATAATTTTTCTACACTAACCTGAGGTGTAGAATCACTTGACTACATGTATACATGAGATTGTGTGGAAACAATTTTTTTATGAGATTACTCTATTTTGTAGAAATTTTGACCCCATTAAATCTTGGTTTAGGATGATTAAAAAAGTTTGGGTTATTCCTCTCGAGTCTTGGGATGTTTTGGGAACAACTTATTAGTTAATGAATAGCTCATTCCTTGCAATTATATACTTTGTCAAAGTCAGTATGTAAGATTTGACAAATGACAATGCAATGTCAGTCATTTTCAAACCTCATTGATCTTGTTGATTACGTTTTTAGCGTGGAGGCGGGTCTCTTTTTTGCATGCACAATTTGACTTGTAACCATTAGGTACATATTGAGTAAATGAATGAAGATACCAAAGCATAAGTCACAGACTAGTTTGCATCTTAAATGCAAGCAGGATGTTCGACAAATGAAAAAATAGGTAATTGTCTTAAAGAAGCAACGTTGGCTTATAATTGAACCTGTCCATGCCCAATTATATCACAAATATGTTGATGTTGTCAGTGTGCCATTATGAAGAGCACAAAATTTTGTGGTTCATTTTAACATCTGCTATACACATTTTTCTAGGGTGATCTTTGATTCTAGAAGCGGAACTGAACATGGAAATCAAGCATCATGTCAATTGTAGGAAAGGCGATTAAGATTACATCTTGAGTTAGAGTTTCCATTTTACTTAAAGGATTCAGTGTATTGTGAGGGAATGATCTGCAGTGAATTTGTGTTGTCTATAGTTGAGTGATTTCTCTTTTGGTATCCTAAAGTAGGTATACTGGGCTATGTTCCACTGAATTTCTGGGACAGGGGAACCCGATAGTTTAAATGGATGCAAGGATTGTAAGTTCGTAACAAGAAAAGTATCTTCAAATTTTTCTATTGGTTTGTTTGTAGAGTATTCTAAGGCTTGTATTTGATTTGGAAATTTTAGGCTAATGATATTGTTCGAACACTTGTTGGAGCATGCTATTATGATGAAGATGTGATGGCTGCAGTAATTCTTGGGACAAGAACGAATGCATGCTATGTAGAGTAAGCAGATGCAATGAATAAATGCCAACTTGCAAAATTTGGTATCATGGTAACCTTTCACCTTTTGCCATTCATTTTTCCCCTCTATAATCTTGCTATAGATACTTCTCTTGCTGAATATATCAATGAATATTTATTTTTCACATTTATTTAATCTTTTCGAGTTTGGACTGTAATAACTATTTGGAATTGGCTTTGTTGATTAGGTAGTCAACATGGAATGGGGAAATTTATGGTTGGTTCATCTTCCACGGACTTGTTATGACGATTATTTAGATGTAGATAACTTGAATCCCGGAGATTAGGAAAATTTCTAATTTCTAGCATGAAAATTTTCATTGCTCAACTTTGTAGCGTTATTGAGTACCTAACTTATAGTTTGCAGAAGTTCTAATGATTCTTTGTAGTTTGCTTCAGGGTTTTAAGTAACTGGTTTCAAGAATGTAACTTGGTGACATTGTGAGCAGGGTGATTCTTAGGATGGAAGAGGAGTCATATATTTTTGGAGATATGACCCCATCAAGCCTCTTTGACCCATTCATCCTCAAGTTTGTATTTAGAGATATTTTTGTACAACTGCTTCACTACATTGATTAGAATTATGTTTCAGTACAAATTTTCTAAGTCAATAGTTGCACCTATTAGAAGGAATAGTGGGATGGTTGCTCGATTGATTGGAAAGGAACTTGTCCATGCACATCTGCTGAGAAAACATTCATGTTCGTTGGGGTATATCCCTATTTTAGGAATAACCCATGAAAAAAAATATAGTACAATTGTGCTAATTTTTTTCTCTCTCTAAACATGTTCTTTCTATCTGAAATATGCAAGTTTTCCTTTTAACATGAATTCTTCTAAGAAATATTGTACAATTTTTTTTACTTGCCTGAATTGTCTATCATATGGTCAAACTATATTTTTTCAGTACGAGAAGCATTTTATGAAAATCAATGAAATTAACTGCTTCATTTGGCAAGGCCTTTGGGCAGTTTCAAAAACCTAAAATATTAAATGTGAATTCTGTTTTGAGGATAGAAAAAAACTTCATGGATACAGTAAATAATTTGGAAGATGAGTTCTCTAGGTAGTATATGTTTTTTAACAACACCACTAGTTGCAGTGGATTGTCAATATTTATGATTGTTTATCAAACTTTAGTAAAACTCTTATCCTTTTTTTATTGACAATTAATTGATGGATCCTTTATTTATACTTGTTTCTCTTTCTTGAAGTGTTTGTGCTAACTATTTTTAACTAATTAAGGATAAAAAATTGGTGGTATTGGTGTAATATGTTAAATTCTTGTTTGTATTGAATCAAGTATTTGCTGTAAAAGATCAATTAATGTGTTATATCTTCGAAATTACAAGTATGGTAAATATAGGAAAACTATTGGTGCTTTGCATGCAAATCTGAAAAACATATCAAAACTACTCTTATTTTATATTTTCATTATAATGATCACTGATGTTTTGAGTTTGACTGTCTGAGAATGGCCACAAGTGTTCCCTCAAATTGGAAGTTTGGTGTTGGAATTTAGTGTGGATTTTCCATTCAATAATCATATAGCAACTGAAATCTGAAAGTTACATTTCAAAATAATCCTTTTTGGCGGATTACTAGTGGTGATTGCTACATATTTTCGATGTTGGAAATTTTCTCCAAATCACAGCTAATATATTGTACCACAGGTGAGGAAAACAATGGGAAGGGAATTGTCTTTGCAATTTATCCACTTATATTGTAGTGCTCCATAAATTTAAGAAAAACATTAATAATTTGATATAGACTAGTTGGCTTATTCATATGTGATAATGGACCCAAATAGTAGTTCTTATCTGAAGAAATTCTTATCATAATTGGGTATTCTTGACATCATCGACCTCTAGCCCTAGAAATTTTCACTTAGCCTTATACATTATCTAGTTATATACATGCATATAAGGATATCCTATTATTGTATAATTTTTACTTCATTTCATTTTATTCTAGACTTAGCTTTGGCATTTTCTAGGAGTTTTGTTTGCACTCCCACATTGTATAAGTAATCTACAACTTGATATATTTAGAATGTAAATTAGTTGGCATGATTGTGCCTAATATTTCCTTGAATGTTGAATACTAATTTTACTTAGGTGTTATTTTCTATGGTGACATTTTATTTTCTTTGTTTATACATGTCATTTGGCCACATAGAAGCCACTATTTCCCAACTGAAGAAAAATTGTTCGAGTTTCTTTCTTTTATGGGTGGAAATGGCATTGAAAATATTGTTGATGTTGAGGCATATATTGTATAAATATTTTATAGTCTACTTTAGTTTATATTCCAGTGTCCTCTTTCATGTATTGTATCTTATTTCTTTTTTAGAAAATGAACTAAGTATTGATGGTAAGAAGCAATAATTGAAGAAAGAGGAGAATAATAACATTGGAGCGACAAAATAAAAATTAAAGAGAGAGAGAGAGAGAAGAGAGTTGTTCTAGTGGTACCTATAGAGCCAATATCCCGCATAAGACACACACATAGATATTGATGGTAAAGTCTTTAGAGTTGGTGAATTCACCTGCAATGCCTTGGCAACACAATGATAATGTTTATAAGTGATGAAACAATATTTCATGTGTAAATTGTATTCCAACCAATATTAAGTTCGAAACTCATTGTAATACTTGATATTTTATATAATATAATTTGTGATGCAGGAGCATTCTTCAAAAATTATAAGACCCGTGAGTCTTATTTCTCATTTACTAAGGGGAGTGGGTTTCCTTAATCATTTTATTATTTTTTCTAAGTTTAGTTGAGTTTGAGGAAATTTAAATTGTAAATTGATTTATGGAGAATATCTCGTGAGTTGTAAAATCTTAGGGATGAGTAAGGAATCCTAAGAATAGTGAGGATTTGAGGGATTTAAAAAAATCTAATCTAGGATTCTGTTGAATAAAGAGAGGAGATGAAGAGATAATTTAGGAGATAGTGAGAGATTTTTGGATTTGAACTAAATTGGTTCATGAATCCTTTTCTTTTATAAATTGTGAGCTTTTGAAGCATTAAAGGGATAGAGAGGAATGAGAGTGATATAGGTGATAGAAGGAATTTAATTTTAAAGCCTATGAGCATAGACTGTAAAGGGGAGAAAGGCCATATAAGGGCATATCAGGCCAAATCCTGATTGTAAAGAAGGTTCTACTGATATTTGTGTAATTATTTATTAATGAAGGATTGAATGCAATGTGATTTGTTTTTTTCTTCTATGCGTTGTGAAATATGTGTATGATTAATTATTGTTCTGTTTGATACAACCAAATCGAATGAGATTGACATATACATGATTGATTGAGTTTGGTAATTCAACCCAAACCATGGGTAGTATGACAGTGTTAAATCTCAGAACTGCGTAGGCAGATTTGGTATTGTAAAAGAAAGCAGATTTATTATAGCAAGAAGAATTTGATAGTGGATCGACGTATGGAGGAAAGGTGTATGAATTAAATCCATCTTGAAGTTTAAAGCTCTTGAAATTATGTGAATAGATCCCTAAAGGAAGGGATTTCGATAAAGGGGTTTTCGATTTTCCTGAGCAGAAGAATCAGAACTGTGAAGCAGGTTTTGGAACATGACAGGAGTTGCAAAGAATCGAGAAATTTCTAGTGGAGTTATTTCTGAATATTGATGGGGAGTTTCGTAATCTGTTGGAACCAGATTTAAGGTCGAGAACGATTTTATAGATCTTAGGACCGAGATCGAGAATAGGCTTGGAAATAAGCAAGTATGATGGAATAGAAATCGTGAGTTAATGTGGAATAGAGAGTTGGGTTATGTGGAACCATGAGTTAAGTTTTACACAGCGGGTGAATCAAGGTGGAACCGTGAAGTGGTTTTGAAAACCACCAAAACAGTTATCGCACAGATTTTGTGCCTTGGGTGATAAATATTCAAAGGCACATGATACAGTTGAGGAGTCAACACGTCTCACCCTCAGACCACTTTTATCACGCGGTAATCGTTCGCGTAAGTTGTAGAGGGTTGGAATGCGAACACCATCCAATCAGAAAAAAAATCAATTTGACGGCAAAGAATAAAGCATAGATATAATGTTGGTGCTTTGGGGTTTTAAGCAAAGTCGCATTTCTAAAAAGTAATGACATGTTAAGCTGCGGGCCCAGAAGTTTGTTTGTTGGCATATTTGGTATTTTTAACGAAATTCCAACGTTGATTCAAAATTCATGAAGTGAATTTTATTATGGTTTTAACCATAGGTTTTAAGAAAAGAAGAAAAGCTTCCACGTGAAAAGAAGAAATGCTTCTGCGTGAAAATGGGTATTTAACCAAGGTTAAATATATTGATTCAAATCTCATGAAATGGGTTTCAGTATATGGTTTTATCCATCGATTGAAAAGGTAAGCTTCCACTTATGAGATTATCTTGTTTGAAATTTATTGAGGTTTTAATTTGAAAAGAATTTTATATGTGTTTTGGGTGAAATGCAGTTTTGGCTGCATCATTAGTGGTATCATAGCTAGACTAATGCTCTGTGGAGTTTATTGAAAAATATTTTATTTTATTCTTAGCATGTATATGATTTGCATTGTAATGGATCCGATACAGAGGAAGCACAGGACACAAGAGATTGTATGCAAAGAGGAATTATGAAATATTGCAGACAATGAGAACTTCAGCATTTCATCAAAGGCATATTATGGAAAAGACTTGAGGAAGACAGGATCAGGTAAACGCTTTGCAAAATTTTAATGATATGTGTATGTGATGAAAGTAGCAACAAAAGTTTAATCCAAGTAGTTGTGACAAAGAAATGAATGAAGAAATTTCACCAGAGATGCTGTAAGAAGTAAATATGAATGTACTTGGCAAGCAAAGAAATTTAATTGACAAAATAATTGAAGTGCAGATAGTGAAAAGTAAAGCAGCATGTGTATTTTCCAAGCCAGTGGAAGCTCAAAGAGATCAATCATTTGAATATCTCTCAGGTATGAGCCATATTTTGATGTTGGCTCCATTTGAATTGTTTCTATAAGAAATAAAATGATAGCGGCAACACACAGTAGAAGTCTGTGTAAAGAATGAGAAGAGTTGTGTTAGTGGCAGTGAACCTAAATATTTCAGCTAAAATTTGGAGAGGGAGAAAAGTTGAAGTTTTCTCAAGAGAAGATGAGTGGAGGATATAAGCCTAGGAAGAGCATAAGAAGAATGCTCAAGAGGTTCCAAAAATAGAGAACCAGTGCTTACCAAAAGACGAAGTCCAGAGAGGGGATTGGTGAGGTAAGTGGTAGCAGGGAGGAATTTCTGTTGCAGAGGCTTAGCGCAGCTCATAGTGAGTGAGGAGCTCATAGAGATGGAGGAGAAAGTGACTACTGATAGTCATAATAGGAGTTCAGAGAGAAACCACAACAGAATAAAGAAGGATGCCAAAGAAAATGGCAAAGGTAAGGAAATGAGTCAAGAAGTATTTGACAGAGAAATTGCAGAATTGAAAGCAAGTGTTGATGCAATAATAGTGCTTCTTGAGAAGAGTATGAAGGACCAAATTTATGTTTGGAATATGAGAAGAAAGAAGATAACGTGGAAGCTGTTGCAAAAGCAGATAAACATAAGAATGTATATCATATTAAGAGAGGAACTCGGAACAGTTGAGTTAGAGATGGAAGATGAATATTATAGATCTGAGCAAGAATATTACTTTGCTGAGAAAGGAATCATTGATGAATTTCTGAACTGTTGGACAAGTTCGGATCAATAAAGAGATGTGATGATTGAGACATCAAAGAAAGAGGAGCCTAGTATTTTTGAAACTGATGATTTTTGTATGTATGCAGGTGATGAAAAATACTTACAAGATATGCTTATGCAGGTTGCTGAAGAAATAAATATGTTAGAAGAGGTGACTATAATGGAACAGTTCTTGGATGAACATGTGTTCAAAGACAAAACATATGTACAAATGCTGAAAACTACCATGAAAGCTGGAGGTAATTAATCTAGTGAGATTTGGAAAAGGAAGCAAAAATAGTCTGGAGATAAAAGGAAAATGAAGATTGCAAAAGAAGAAGCTGAAGAGAGGTATGAATAAAGCCTTATGACAGGAACAACCAAAATTATGTGTACAGTGCAACCATTTGAGGTAATGGAATTATCTCTTTCATTTTTACTTAAAAATTATGGACTTGTATTGAGAGTTAATGGACAAGAAATTGTCTTGGAAGAACATAATGGAGCAATAATGGAAAAGGATCTTACTAAATATTATACTGTGGAAGATGCTAGAACAGGGATTTATAGAGAGAATTTAGTCCAAGGAGGTATATCTAGTCCAGAAAATGCTATAAATAGGAGAGAAAAAAAAGACAATCAAGAACGTAAGGATCAGTTGGCAAAGGTTGATGCACAACAGAAATTTGGAGACAGTATTATTTGTACAAATTGCAAACAGAGAAAAGAGGAATATAATCAGCAAACTAGAAAGAGACAGGTAGTCTGAGAGGATGGAGGCAAGGATACTTTCATGAATGATGCATTTGCAGTGGGCAGCAAATGGTTTCAATGGAATGTGATATTTATGATATTGACAATGATTTTCATTGAAAAGGGAACTTTATCATGGAAGGAAAAATCTATTGCATATGATTTTGTTTCATGTCAAGAAACAAAGAGGATTAGAGATTGGCAGATTTTGATTGAAAAGGAAGAGGCAAGTAAAAGACAATTTAGTAACTTACAGATTTGTAAGGGAGAAGAAGGAAGAATGAAAAGAAGTGTGAAAGGAAGGAAGGATAAAGAAAAGAGAAGATAATAGAGTTTTGAGATTAGGCAACATTCAGAGAAAAGTTAAAACAAAGCAGAATTTTTCAAGACAATGAAATATGGAGGAATATATGACAATTTTGATATGTCATATGCACATCAAGAGGATGAAAAATTAGAGAAACTACGGAGTAGGATTGATGGAGAATATAATGCATTTTCTGATTTTGAATTATTAACTGTTGAATGTATTTTTTAGGATGAAAGACAAACTATTTTTGGAGATATGTTTGCACAAGTAAACATAAAGAAGTATGTGTGTTCTGGAAATGCAGAAAGCAAGTTTTCCTTATGGAAACAAGAAGGTGATAGTAAGCAGCTGGTTGATTCAAAAATTCAGGATGAAGGAAGGAGAGTTGACATATCTCTTAAACAAGTTAATGCAAAAGAGAAAGAAGGTTACAGAGGATATGAAAGTACAGTCCACAAACAGATTTTGTTTTTAATCCAAAGGAGGTTCGAATTTCAAGATTTTATCTTGAGTTTGCAATTAAAATTTTGGATGAAAAAATCAGTCATATTTAATACGAATATGGAGGAATTTGACCCAAGTTCAATAACTGAATTAATTAAAGCTTATGGATAGTATGAGGTTGAAAGAATATATGTTATTATATCAAACAAGAAACAATTTTCTTTTGAGATTGGAAGAATGCTACATAAATTATTGGATAGGTGGATGATGGAAATTACAAAGATAATAAGTCAAGTATAGGGCAGAAAGAAATATATAAAATTCGAACTCAATTTTATTGAAATGATGATAAGACAACAACAGAGTAAAAGGACATCCACAATACAGAGTTTGGCATCCAGGAGAAAGAGAGAAGGCAGCAAATGCATCTGCAATTGAAAGAGGACAGACAGCCAGTTGGAAGATGAAATTTGATGAAGTTTACAACAGAAGCAGTTGGGTGACTCATGAACAGGAGTCCATGAATTTTTTCAACCTAGGGAGTCTGATGCAGGAGCATTCTTATAAATTTATAAGACCCATGATTCTTATTTCTATTTTACTAAAGGGAGTGGGTTCCCTTAATCATTTTATTTATTTTTTCTAAGATTAGTTGAGTTTGAGGAAATTTAAATTGTAAATTGATTTATGGAGAATATCGCGTGAGCTGTAAATTATTAGGGATGAGTAAGGAATCCTAAGAATAGTGAGTATTTGAGGGATTCAAAAAAATCTAACCTAGGATTCAGTTGAATAAAGAGAGGAGCTGAAGAGATAATTTAGGAGACAGTGAGAGATTTTTGGATTTTAACTAGATTGGTTCATGAATCCTTTTCTTTTATAAATTGTGAGATTTTGAAGCATTAAAGGGACATAGAGGAATGAGAGTGATATAGATGATAGAAGGAATTTAATTTTAAAGCCTACGGGAATAGACTGTAAAGGGGAGAAAGGCCATATAAGGGCATATCAGGCCAAATCCTGATTGTAAAGAAGGTTATACTGATATTTGTGTAATTATTGATTAATGAAGGATTGAAAGTGGTGTGATTTGTTTTGTTCTTCTATGCGTTGTGAAATCTGTGTATGATTAATTATTGTTCTGTTTGATACAACCAAATCGAACGAACTTGACATATAAATGATTGATTGAGTTTGGTAATTCAACTCAAACCATGGGCAGTGTGACAGTGTTAAATCTCAGAACTACGTAGGCATATTTGGTATTGTGAAAGAAAGTAGATTTATTATAGCAAGAAGAATTTGATAGTGGATCGATGTATGGAGGAAAGGTGGATGAATTAAATCCATCTTGAAGTTTAAAGATCGTGAAATTATGTGAAGAGATCCCTAAAGGAAGGGATTTCGATAAAGGGGTTTTCGATTTACCTGAGTAGAAGAATCAGAACTGTGAAGCAGGTTTCGAAACATGACAGGAGTTGCGAAGAATCAAGAAATTGCTAGTGGAGTTATTTTTGAAGATTGCTGGGGAGTTTCGTAATCTGTTGGAACCAGATTCAGGGCCGAGAACGAGTTTATAGATATCAAGACCAAGATCGAGAATAGGCTTGGAGATAAGCAAGTAGGATGGAATAGAAATCGATTTAATATGGAAAAGAGAGCTGAGTTATGTGGAACCATGAGTTAAGTTTTAGCACAGCGGGTGAATCAGGGTGGAACCATGAAGTGGTTTTGAAAACCACCAAAAGAGTTATCGCACAACTTTTGTGCCTTGGGTGGTAAATCTTGAAAGGCACGTGATATAGTTGAGGAGTCGACACGTTGCACCCTCAAACCACTTTTATCACGCAGTAATTGTTCACGTAAGTTGCAGAGGTTTGGAATATGAACACCGTCTGATCAGAAACAAAATCAATCTGATGGCAGAGAATAAAGGATAGATATAATGTTGGTGATTTGGGGTTTTAACCAAAGTCGCATTTCCAAAAAGTAATGACATGTTAAGCTGTGGGCTCGGAAGTTTATTTTTTGGCATATTTGGTATTTTTAACCAAATTCCAACGTTGATTCAAAATTCATGAAGTGAATTTTATTATGGTTTTAACCATAGGTTTTAAGAAAATAAGCAAAGCTTTCGCGTGAAAAGAAGCAAAGATTCCACATGAAAATAGGTATTTAACCAAGGTTAAATATATTGATTCGAATCTCATGAAATGGGTTTCAGTATATGTTTATATCGTCGATTGAAAAGGTAAGCTTCCGCTGATGAGATTACCCTGTCTGAGATTTATTGAGGTTTTCATTTGAAAAGCATTTTATATGTGTTGTAGGTTAAATGCAGTTTTGGCTGCATCAATTTGAGGTTGAAATTATTTATAGTTGCACTTGATATTATTTACTATTGTAAATAAATATGTAACTTTTTGTTTTCATATTAGATGAACATGTAAATTATATGCCTTTTTTTTGTTTAGTTGCAAAATCATACTAATTAATTTATTTTGATTAATAATGAATACATAAAATCAATCTAAAACTACTAAATTAGTAGTTTATATTTATTAATGATGAACACAAATAAAATGAATATACGATTAAATTAGTTGCTTACAATTATTGTTAATGAAAGTAAATGAAATGAAAATAAACTACTAAAATAGTCATTTATATAATGAACATGAAACTACAAAAAAAAAAAAGATAAATGACTACTACAAATGATAAATTTGCGATTACAAATGACGACTAAATTTTGCATATATACGGCTATTAGTAGCTAATTTGTAGTATCTTATAACATGACCAAAATTTATTCATATTTCTTTGGTTGTTAATTTGTTTCAAACGATGACTAAAATTTGCATATATATGACTATTAGTAGCTAATTTACAGTATCTTATACCATGACAAAAATTTAGTAATATTTATTTGGTCACTAATTGGTTTTAGATGATGACTAAAATTTGCATATATATGTGTTGAAAAGTGTAACAAGGTTGGTCTTCATATTAACTATGTAATTATGTATTTTATGTAAAGAAGTCAAAGATAATAAAACGTATGTTTGTTGGGCTTGCTTCATGGGTTTCATGAGCAAGATTTTATCTTAGGTTAATAAAATTCTTCTTGATGTCTATTTAGGGTTTATCTTTGGTTTATAAATGTATTTAATGTCATGTATATGAAGAACCTAGTAGTCATGGAATGCTCCAAGACCTAGTCCAATAAACCGTGGAAGAATGGCTATTATTCAGCCCTCATACAACGATGATAAACAAGCCTAAACAATGTCTCAAGTTGGCCTTCAAACATCTGGAGAAGTCAACCTCATAACAACCATGTCGGATCCCTAAATAGTCACATAATTTCACATGTTATGTCGACTTATATATAGGGGAAAACCACTATATATACCCGAGAAAACCTCGTAGAAAATACAGAAGTTTTTCGGACATCTCAGGAGCTGCAATGCGGATAAGTACAGGAGCTGCAGTGTGGATAAGTGCAGGAGCTGCAGTGCTGATCCCTCTATGATTTATACAGTGAAGGTTGTAGACTGTCCTGTGGAAGAAAATGCTGATTTCAGAGACCATCAAAATGTGAAATTGTTCTAAGTCTCCACAACATAAGATAAGCAATATGGATATACTACAATATGAGAAAGAAAGGAAGGTATACATGTGATTCACCTTCCTGTCCTACAGTGCTTAAAAGGAAGGATTACACCTCAAGTGAAGAGGCTTCAGAGTTATGCAAAGTGAAAGTTTTAGTGTTGGTGCGGCTCAAAGAAACTTGGTGCAGAAATGAATGATCAACATTGGAGGAAAATACAGAAGACGTGATAAGGTCTTGGAAGCATTCATAGGTCAAGGGTCTGAGTCTTGGTCATGGTACTTGTCATTTGAAGATCTATAAGAAGAATTTCTCGTGGGTTTTCCTCTCCAAGAGGGAGAGGTTTTTCCCTGGCTCGAAGAGCCTAACTTTGTGTCTTTTGTATTTTGGTAATTGGCTTGATGAAAGACTAAACAAGCTAAGTAAGAGAAGGCATAAGTAACTCAAATAAGCTCACAAGTAATTATCAAGAAGAGAATTTGAATTAATAGCTAGCCCTACAAATTCTCAACATGGTATCAGAGCTAAGGTGTTGAATCCAAGGGCTGCTTGACAAAGGAGACACTACAAGAAGCAAAAGTCAAAGTCTACATTGAAAATTCAAATTAGTTTGCAAGGAAATCCTCAAGCCATCTCAAGAATACTTTCAACCTTATTCAAATAATCTACACATCGAGGAGGTAATCTTGACATCAATGATTCTTGATATTGAAGACATTGTTGGAAGACACATCATTAAGCACCACGCAACACTATTGAAGACATCTTCATTCTAAAGTAATCCTTGATCATCGAGCATCCAAGATCACCTACTTTGAAATCAATCTAAGAGGGAGTTCCTACGATCATCCTCAATAAGGAAGCTGATAGAAGAAGAAAAACATCTACTCAAGTGAGTATCTTTATGACTTCATATGAATCTATCAAAAATATCTTCTTTGCAAAGAAAGCAACAAACTAGTTAGGGTTTCAAGTTTCCTACATGGAAGACAAGGACAATGAAGTCATGCTAAATACATGAAGGGAGATATAAGAGCCCAAAGGATTCTTAAACAATCCATAAAAGACTCTCTCATCTCCGATGTATCAAATCTAGAATCATCAAAAGGAATATATGAGAAATTGGTAGAGCTATTCTCTGTAAGTAATGCAGAAAAAGCAATCTCTCTAAGATCGTCTGTAAGAAGTGTGATAAGTAATGTCCGACACTGAGATGACTAAAGTGGTGTTGGAAGCTCTATAAATGGGGAAAATTTACTTCAGGTTTATACGAGAGGAAAGAAGCCACACCATTTCACAATTTAAAGTCTCTATGTAAAATAGAGGAAACAAGATTGAAAGCCAAAGGTGTTACAGGATCAAGAGAATCGAGCCTTTACAGCCATGTCAAGGAATAAAGGAACATTCGGTAAGTTTGGTCCTCAAAATAGTATGGAGAAATCACGATGCTTTGGATGTAATGAACTTGGGCATTATAATAGAAATTTTCCTTAATCAGAAAAAGGACAAGAGAAATAGGGAAGAAGCCCATGTCTCTAAAAATGGGGAAAGAACCTGATGCAAAGAAATCTAAGAAATAAGAAGCAAGCGATTTCCACTACGATTGAGATCATCTTCTACTTTAGGTGACTTTTGTTGATTGTATGATAGGAAGCAGTGTAGCATCCTGATCGAAGCATGGTAGGAGCTCCTAGTGAATCAGATTTTGGAAAACCTCTTTGATAACATTACTAATGGAAAGCAGTCATCAAGAGCAAGGGTCATCATGGAAACATATTTTTGGGATATTAATGGAGCATGCCAAGAGAATGAAGCTCTTCATTCTTTAGAAATTACTACAGGATGACTCAAGGAAAAAAGGGTATGAGGTATGTATATATTTATATGCTAACATTGGAGGCTATGAAGTCATGTCAGATGGTTGCAGGTAATGAAATTCTGTATTTATAAGTATGATCTATGGAGGAGTATCTATCAGTGCACGGATAGATGAAATCAACATAATATGTCCTCATCGAATATGAGGTGGTTGTATATGAATGAGAAACTAGAAAGGTTTTAAGTTCCTGGGAATGGAGAATGTGCAGAAAGGAAGAGATCATGAAATGCAACCATGTCAAGAGGCAGTTATCATCTGGAAGCCCAAAATATGTGACTTGGAGATCTCAGGGGAAAATATGTATAATTTGACAGGAGTCTGGTAAATAAGAAGACCCTTGACAAAACATATCATTAGGAGATGTGTCAATCTGTATGAAGGATTTCGATGCCTACAGGAAGATATCATGGTGAAAGATCATCACTAAGGTAACTTTTGTTCTAAAAGTTCATATGTATATGTTTATCTGGATGAATTTATGTAGGGCTGCTAATCATAAGAAAGGATTTATGATCCTTGGGGATGATTCGAAGGAAAGCAACATGGCATAACAGTGGATCAGATGAGGGAGACTGATGAATCACTTTCTGATAGTGGACATGACTCGTGACTGAAAGTGATGGATGATCTGTGCCCTATGAAGCCAAAAGTTGAAGATTCCTCAATATCGAAATCCATGACATAGAGGAGAGGAACTCTTCATGAGTAGCTGGATTGTTGCTACAAGACCCTGGTTGATGAGGAGCCTAGTGGTAAGTTTCTTGCATGAAATAAACTTGAAATATGTCATTATTGTGTTAAGAGGGAGTGACGTATGTAATTTTCTATTACATGTGTCGTGCACTAAACCAAGACTAACAATCGTAAGTCTTAGTGAAGGCCATGTGAAGATAATGAATAGACACATCATGCTGGTCTTCACTTGGAAGATAGAATGGAGGATTGGGTAATCATATGGCATTCGATACTCTTTGAGATTGAGATAGGGCATTCAAGATAAGAGTAGTCGTGGACTGATATTCTTTGAGGGCTGGCTACCCAAGAGAAGAATAGTCTAAGAAAGACATACTCTGGGAACACCTAGGTGGGGTATGTACCTTGGATAGACAATGACTATGGTGTCTATTATTCATGTGTCTTGCCAACATTGTAGCCCATTGTCGTTGAGAGATGGGGCTTGTTAGTCAAGGCCTTGCACTAGGACAATGTTGGTTGATATAATTCTATACAAATGCGATTACTAATCCGATTCTTCTTATGAGATTCTTTAGTTTGAAAGTAACCATGTACCTGTATGAATACCTCCCTAGTTAAGAGGGAGTGTTGAAAAGTGTAACTAGGTCGGTCTTCATATTGACTATGTAATTATGTATTTTATGTAAAGAATTCAAAGATAATAAAATGTATATTTTTTGGGCTTGCTTCATGGGTTTCATGAGCAAGACTTTATCTTAGGTTAATAGATTTCTTCTTGATGTCAATTTAGGGTTTATCTTTGGTTTATAAATGTATTTAATGTCATGTATATGAAGAACCTAGTAGTCATGGAATGCTCCAAGACCTAGTCCAATAAACCATGGAAGAATGGTTATTATTCAGCCCTCATACAACAATGATAATCAATCCTAAACAATGTGTCAATTTGGCCTTCAAATAGCTGGAGAAGTCGGCCTCATAATATCCATGTCAGCTCCCTAAATAGCCACATCGGTTCACATGTTATGTCGGCTTATATACAGGGGAAAACCACTATATATACCCCAGCAAACCTCGCAGAAATTACAAAAGTTTTTTGGACATCTCAGGAGCTGCAGTGCAGATAAGTACAGGAGCTGCAGTGCGGATAAGTGCAAGAGCTATAGTGTTGATCCATCTATGATTTATACAGTGAAGGCTGCAGACTGTCTTGTGGAAGAAAATGCAGATTTCAGAGACCATCAAAATGTGAAATTGTTCTAATTCTCCACAACATAACATAAGAAATATGGATATACTACAGTATGAGAAAGAAAGGAAGGTATACCTGTGATTCACCTTCCTATCCTACAGTTCTTAAAAGGAAGGATTACACCTCAAGTGAAGAGGCTTTAGAGTTATGCAAAGTGAAAGTTTTAGTGTTGGTGCGGCTCAAAGAAACTTGGTGCAGAAATGAATGATTAATGTTGGAGGCAGATAAAGAAGACGTGACAAGGTCTTGGAAGCATTCATAGGTCAAGGGTATGAGTCTTGGTCATGATACTTGTCATTTGAGGATCTATAAGAATAATTTCTCTTAGGTTTTCCTCTCCAAGAGGGAGAGGTTTTTCCCTAGGTCGAAGAGCCTAACTTTGTGTCTTTTGTATTTTGGTAATTGACTTGATGAAAGACTAAACAAGCTAAGTAAGAGAAGGCATAAGTAACTCAAATAAGCTCACAAGTAATTATCAAGAAGAGAATTTGAATTAATCACTAGCCCTACAAATTCTCAACAATATGACTATTAGTAGCTAATTTACAGTATCTTAGAACACGACCAATATTTTGGTCATATTTCTTTGGTCATTAATTGGTTTTCTTGGGTGATCATTTAGTAATATATTTTGTTGTATATATGGTCATTAATTGTGGAAATTAATGACTAAATTAAAAACCAAATTAATGACTAAATATACTACTAGACAATAAAGTTGAGACAACCAATTAATGAGTAAGCTAAAAATGACTAAAAGTTGGTCGCGTTATAAGATACTGTAAATTAGCTACTATTGGTCACCGACCAAAAAATGGTCGTTTATATGAAAATTTTAGTCATTTTTTTAGTAACTAATTAACCATTTTATAATAGTGATCTTTCAGCAGAGCTCTAGATTTGAATCGCGGATTGGGCTTAATTACATGCATAAAATTCTGCAATGGGACTTAAAACATGAGCCATTCACAATTTTCTAATGATACCTTATTGATGGGAGGGGCTTCTTGCATAGTTTCCAGAAGATTTAAAAGCTTGCTCGAAAAATTTATGCAATATTCCTGAGGAGAAATAAATTCCCTTAATAGTTGTATATATGGTTCGAATGCCACTCGGAAGACAATTCATGGCATAGTTCAAATTTTTGGATCCCATATAAATGGAATTGGAAATACTTCAACTATATCGGGATGCCAGTAAGTTGTAAGCCTATGAGAAATGAGGTGTGGAACATCACCCTTGACAAGATGAAGAGGAAAATTATTCAATGGGGAGCCACTTGGCTCAATATGGTTGGGCACTTATTCCTAATAAAAAATTTTCTTTCGGCACTACCTCTATACCACTTCTCCTTTCTATAAGTGTCAATCAGTATTCATAACAAAATGGAGGTAATCCTCAGAGGTTTTTTATGGAAAGGAGGCAATGTTACACTAAAATCTGTCATCCTGACATTTTACTATGAGTATGAGCTTATTATTACTCATACTTCCTCCTTTTGCAAGTCTAACATATCTGCTCCTCATGTCAAGATTTCAAAATCAGAGAAAAATCCCAAAAAATCCCCTAAACCTTAGTATCGCACTTTCTCTGTTCATTCCCTGCGGTCCCGCACCTAAATCTCATCCTTCCTGCGGAACCATACCGCACCTTCTTTGTGTTATGGGTGCGGACCTCTGTAAAACATAAAAAGGCGAGAAAGTAAAGATAAAAAGTTAATTTCAGATGAATTCTAGAAGATTCTAGATGGGAATTTTCGGGAATGGATACGCTTTGAGAAGGTTCATGCATCCCTCACTTGATGGAGCTAACCCCTTGATGTAAGGAGCTAATCCCTTTGAAGGAGGATTCTATCCCTTCATATTTGGAACAAGAAACCTCCTCTTTTTCACTATAAAAAGAGGCCTTGGGTAGCCTCAAAGGGAGTTCAAGCTTAAGATATTTGAAGTTAAATGCTGTTGAGATTCAGACTCAGTTAACTAAGACTTTTTGTGAGGTTAAATCACTCATCTCTATTTGTCTTGGTTCAAAGAGTGCAATGCTTGTCAAATTAGAAGAGATTCCTGCTTCGGACCCCAGGAAGACCTGCACAACATCAAGGCATAGGTTGTAAAGGTTTTCTTTATTTGAAGTTAATACAAATATACTCATTTCTCTCATTAAACTGTCTATTCATGGTTTATTTCATAAATTCCTTGATCATTATGATAAGTATAGTTTATAATAATGTCTATACAGGTGTTGCGTAATCTTTTTGCTTGTTTGTGACTGTAGATTCACGAGGAACGTTCTTTCAGTGCACGGGAAGGACTTCAACGAGATCAAGCAAGCGTTGGACATAAGGTAGGCCTTACACCTATATAGTGTTTTTATGAATCTTATATGCTTAGAGAGAGATTAGTATAATTGGCTGTTTGTTGCTAGTTACTTTTAGTACTAGAGAGATCGGTCTTGTTCGCAAGACGAATTAATCTACACAACAAAATGGCGACTCCACTGGGGAAAGAACTTGTTGTTTTTGGTTCTCTTTTATTTTTGATTTGAGGAAACATTTTTTCCTGGTTTTTGATTGATACATATCTATCTGGGTAATTTAGATTTTTCCTTTTTTTTTTTTTAAATTTAGAAGTATTTTAGGTTTTTTATAATTTTTCCTAGGACCGCACTCTGCCTTACTTTGAGAGTGCGGGCAGGTTCGCACTTTCTCTAGGGAATACAGTGCGGGACCGCACCTGTCAATACTGGTTACCTACGGACCCTGTAAAAATTTTAAAAAATCTCTAGGTTTCTTTTCCTAGTTTATTTTTAGATCTTTGGTTTCTGCCCAGACTGATTATTTTGTCTATCAAGAATTCTTTGTGAATGAACTCCAACAATGTTAATGTTTTGATCATTTTCTAGAAGATTTTGCTGATTGGATTTTTTTTCCACTTGGTCTTTGTAGCGATTCGATCTTTTGACAATTTGCAGTATCTCAGATTACATTGATCTCTTTTTGTCCTTTGAATCCGACCTGATTGTAAAAACATCCTATATTGAGAAATTAAGCCTTTGTTTCTTTGCAAATCTTCGAAAAAACTTGGTTAAAAGTTTTGAATTTCATTTTTATAAAAACATATTTTGAGTGTTTTTGATCTGTTTGTTATCTGAACGAATAGATTCTTAGTTTGCTGAACAACTAAGGAAAACATTCATAAAAAACATCTTAAAAGCTTTTACTCAATTTAGATTTTAGATCTCAACATTAGATTTTGTAGTTTTGAGTAGTTTTAGTTTTTGTAGCTTTCTTTCGAAAGAAAATTGTTTTGTAGCTTCGAGTTTGGAAAAGAAAAGAATTTTTCTTGTGAGCTTTGATAGTTTATTGAAAAGATAAAATAGTTTCTTTCAATTATTTTTCATGTTTAAAGAAGGAATTTAAAAGATCGCATTCTCTAACTCTTTCTTTAGATAGAAATTTCATTGAAAGAAAAAAGAATTGAATATCATCATAGGTGAATTTTAGTGTTTTTTGGAAGTCGAGTCTTCACATCATCCAAAGTTTCATTTCCGCACCCATTGACTTAAGAAACAGCTCTTAAAAGTAACGCTTAATTTAAAATTCATCTAGTAATCTTTTATTTCTAGGGCTCTTATCACCAACATAGCTTAGGCTAGTATCTTGGAGTAGGGAGTAATTAACTCTCCAAGGTAGCTAAAATAAACAAGTAGACAAATCTTGCGGTAGGAAGAATTCCAGTTGTTGCATGTATGCTCTGGGAAGCTCCTCTTAAAGGAGTTAAGCACGAGATCATATCTGAACCAGTGGGGTAATCAATCCTTCCTCATTGGGAACGATAGAAGATATACACGTATTAAAAATGGTAAACCTCGGATAGACCATTGTCGAGGAGCCAGGGGTCACTTGTCGGTTAACCTTGGATTATTTCAAGGAGCCTTCAAGGGGATTGAGCTTTGTTACTCTGCCCTTGCGTGTGTGTCGGATCGTAGACTGTTCCCCCAGGTATATTTGTTTTAGTTGGTAACCTTAGAGGCCATAATCTTTAGGATTATTTCCTAAGGTGACGGTGGAGAGAAGATCCCACTGTACCTGGAACAGACGTCGACTAGACTCACTTGGACTCTCTGGGGGGTTCTCTTCACTCGAGATGGTTTTGTGAAGAAACTTGTGCTAGTTTGTTTCATTAAGCAGGTTGTCGGGGTAACTGTTCCAACCGCCCTTTTCGTGTTAAAATTCTACTAAGTTGGATTTCATCACCAACTAGTGTTTTTAGTACGGAAAGTTACCTGTTTGTGTGTGGTTTGAACTCTTAGATTTTTAAGCGATTGATTCAATTGTTTGTTTCTTAGAGACTTTAGGTGTTTTCATTGAAATTTTTCTTTGTTTGCGTGTGATTAGATAATTTTTCATCGTGGCGGAATTGCCAAGACAATCCCAGAGAATACAAGGGAAACCCCCCGAATATTCACCAGGTCAACTTGAAGGGCTTCGAGCTCTGGTACCACACAGTAGCCGTAGACTTAGGTCAACAGAAGTTGAAAGCTCAGCTATAGTTATACATCCTGATCATCAAGCAAGCGTTGGACATAAGGTAGGCCTTACACCTATATAGTGTTTTTATGAATCTTATATGCTTAGAGAGAGATTAGTATAATTGGTTGTTTGTTGCTAGTTACCTTTAGTACTAGAGAGATCGGTCTTGTCCGCAAGACGGATTAATCTACACAACAGGAAAGCAACACAAAAGGAAGTTAAACCTGTTAAAATGGATACATGTTACTGATATGTGTGAGAATGGAGACCTTGTTATTCACATTACCCAATTACTGAATTTGGCGTTTGGAGGAAAAATTGTTTGGAGGCTTATAACAGGCAACCATCATGGTGTAAATAAGTTATGGAGTGGAAATATCTCTTTGCCTCAAGACAACACTTACTAGATCAATCCATCCCCAACATACCATGCGCTCGCATTTGGTCCCTTTGTAAGAAATTTTTAGCCTTCCTGTGCGATCACATCTCCAAATTTCCCCATGGGGGCCTTAGCATTGACATATGGAATGATATGATTATGGGAAAGTCACCCCTTGAAAATGATCTAGGACCCCTTCACATTCAACACCACCTCTAGGGGCTTGGAATCAACACATTAAATTAAATCTCTAGCTGGAACGAAGCCAATTGTCTTTGGGATGGATGCCTTCTCCCAAACCTCCCTCTTCATCTCCATCACGACATATTAAAGCTCGTGAGTATCTCAATGGAGCTGCCCCCTTGGAAATGGGAGAAGAAGACGGTTTCAAATGGGATCCCACTAGGTCTCCCTATTCCATCAAAGCAGGGTATGAGATCCTCCATGGTGATCTCTCTTCCTCTTCTTAGTGAGCTATTTGGAAGCAGGCATGGAAATCATAAGCACTCCCAAAAATAAAAAATTTTATTTGGACCTTAGAAAAGGGGGTGATCCTGACGATAGATAATATGAAAAAGAAAGGCATCCAGAGGGCCTCTAGATGTCCCTTTTGTAATGTCACTGAGGAATCTATACAACACCTTTTTATTGTCTGTCCCTTTGCTAGAAACTACTAGAAATTCCTCACTTCTCCCCTTATTATGGAGATCAAAGAAAATACGTCTATTTTAGACTCCATAGCTCCATGGAAAAAGAAATATTCATGCAAAAAAAAAGACAAAAAAGACTATTCAAAATAATTTGGGACACTCTTCCTTATGTCCTCCTCTGGAATATATGACTTATGAGAAACAAATTCATATTTTGTGATAAAAAACCTTGTGTGAGAAAGGTGCAGAGTAAGACTTAGAGCCTAACTATTGAATCCATCCTAGCTAAGAACAATAGCTATTTCAATGTAAATGACATGAAAGTTGAGGAAAGACAAATTTTCAGATGTGTGCTCGATCACCTCCCTAAATATCAAAGGCCTCCTGCAAGGCTTCCTAATTATAATGAGCAGTGGAAGGTAAGAAGGAATTATTAGAATAGCTCGATGTTATCCAATAGCCCAAGTTCTTCTTTGACGGTGCATTAAAGTCAAATCCTAGGGCAGTCGGTGCAAGGGGCCTCATTATGAACGAACATGGCGATCATATTTCCTCTTTCGAATGGGGCTTGGGCCTAATGTTGAACATCAAGGTGAAAGCTTGTGCTCTCATGCAAGGTCTCCAATTAATTTAGAAGCTCAAAATAAAATAAAAATATTGGTGTTTGGAGACTCCTCTATAGTTATATGAATGATGTTGAACGCCTCAATGACACCCAACATTTCTCTTAATAGAATTATAGACAAAAACTGCATCTTGGATCAGAACATTGGGGACATGGCCTTCTATGACATTCTCAGAGGCAATAACAAAAACGATGACTCTCTAGCCAGCTCAACCTTCTCCAAACCCCTTAATCTTCTCTTATATTAAGGTATCTCACAAATTACCCAAACCCCATGATTTTTCCCATATTATCCCTTGTCATGATGGTTTGCTCCTTTTTCTGTGCCCTCTAGATTATATTCTCTGTTTCCTGTCATGCCCATCCCTTCCCCCTCTCCTATCTCGTGACCCTATCTCCCACTCCTTTCCTAATTCCCTCCTTCCCCGCGCACACCCCTCCTTCCCCTCCTCCATCTATTTCTCTCCTTGTCCCTCTGTATTAATCTCCCTCCCCTGCTACTTCTTCGACATGACTGGGCGCTCCTCCTTTCAAGTCGGCCCTTCTCGACGCGCTCTTCCCTTCTTTCTCGGTGTTCTTGTGCCTCATGTCTGTGTAGTGTTTTTCTTGGGCATCTCCTGCACCAGCCGGATCTCAGATCCTTCCCTCCCCTCGCTCCTTCTCGTGTAGCTTCTTTGCATTCTTCTCTTCCTCCAGTCAACATGAAAAGTGAGTATTTTTTTCATTGCTTATACATCCAAGAAGAACTAGAGGAGATAAAGGCATAACTCAAGATCACGCAGGAGAAGCATGTCTCTGATATTAACTTCCTCCATTATCAAGCTCATTCCCTTACAGAATAACTGAGATGAGTCACCAACCACTGCGCCCATATTGAAGAAACTTTGGAAAGCCTTCGCTACATGATGGAAAAAAGAACAATACCAAGGTCAAGTTCCAACAATGCAACCAACACTAACTCGGATAGTAATCTTGGAACTCTGGATAACTCCAACGGGCAATGAAACCAAAAGGGCTAGTTCCTTTTCATTTATCTTGCAGTTCTAGAGAAAACTTCTCTTTTAAGTCTAATTTCTTTTAAATTCAACGTTATGTTATTCTAGTTTGGGAGGATCTATAAAAATTATGGTATTAAGTATAGTAACAGTAGATATTTTCCAGGAGGTTGGGTTTTTGGCATGATATACCTCGTTTGTATCTCTTTTTGCAACTCGGATGTAATGGAACTTCGACTCCCTTATTTTTTTGAAATATAATCAGCGACCGACTTTATCAAAAAAAATATTATCCATTTTTTTCTTTTTTCACTATATGAAATTACTTATTATTTATAATTAAATCATTTTTAAATCACTTAAATCTTATTATTATTCTTTTATTTATCTATGAATTTTTATTAAAACATTAGTTATTATTTAATCCACAATTAATAGATTAAATTAGTCATACCCTTCTTTCACATATTAGATAATATTAATATCATTATATTGTATTATGCTTAAATTAGTTATTAATTAATTGAATAATATCATAAAACTTTCCACCCTCCATTAAACCATTACCATTATTATATAATATTACAATGTTTCATAGAGTTTTCAATCGTACCTACATTTGTTAGGATCTTTTTAGTCCACAACTTTTTCATTTTCCTTAAAAGCCATGCCCCAAACGTTTTCAAAGTGTTTGGAAAGTGGGCCCTACTCATTGAATTATTTATTTTACAAGGGGTTTTCCCCATGCACTTTGAAAAATCCAACTAATCCAAATTAAACAAGGATCTGCTTATGCTTATGAACATCTCGCATTCTTCTTATGTAGAGAAGTATCGAAATAAATCAAAGTTCAATGGATGAAAGTTTTTTTTTTACAGTTGGGTTTGTTTCTTGGAAGATAGGTTTTTGTTAAATGCAATTTTAAGCTTCGTTTTGCAATTAAATGGAACTTTAGCAAACTTAGTTTTGATGTTGTACTTGATTCTACTCACCATCTTTAATAAGCTTATGTAGGGGCACTGCAGGTCCGTGTTACCCTGATTTTATTTTGATGACAACAATGGTGGAATGCTCTGTCAACTTTACAGAGGAAGACGAAGAGGTGATTGGTATTTATTTTATGTTGAAATTAGTGAAAATATCGAATTTTGAAAGTTTAGAGTCATTTCACATAGATTACCAGGTTGACAATAGATTTGATGTCTTGGATCCTTCGAACACCTTTCATTTAAGAATTACATCCAGAAGCATCGAAGATGGAAGGTACACAAAAAGACACACAGATATATCGATATAGCTAATGTACATTAAAAATCAAGCCATCCACTAAAGAGTATAAATATATACTATAGAAATTTCCATAGATGATGAAGATGCAATTACAAAGGATATATTTTAGAAAACTATGCACCGTCTGAAAGGAAGAATTATAAATTTAGTCAAAATTCAAATGCTATTCAATATCTACAAGTTCGCTTTTACTTCAATAGAAATTCGCCTGTGCCTTCTACCACTGTTGTTGCGCCTCTACCACAGCTTATGCTGACAGAGAAGCTCCGCACAAAGTTTCTGTGTTTTGAAGCTCAGCATAAGGTTTCTATGTTCTTCCCTAAGGTTTCTCTTAGACATAGTGAACAAGTTATTACTATTCTAAACTCTTATTCTTGTTCTGTTTAGTTCTTAATTGTCTTACTCATTTTAGGATAGTGGTTACAGTTGGCCAAACTGAAAGCTAAACTAAAATGGAGCAGTGCATGCGACTTTAATTAATTAGGGCAGAATGAAACCGTATATGTCCTCCTACATCAGTCCATTTTTTTGTGTCCAAATGGAGCAGTTCATGCTGATAGAATAGTTCTATGTCTGATCAAAAGCTACGCGTATTAAGGAAAAATTGGTTCTTATAAGAAAAGCAATTAGAAAAACATAGAAGGATTAAGGCAAAACTGGTTGTTATAGAAAGACATAAAAACATTGATACTATGAAACCCAGAAGAACACATAAACGTAGAGCAATACTGGTACTATGAAATCTAGAAGATAGCAGAAGCTTAGAAAAATACTGTATTCTGAAATTTGAGATCCTTTTGGAAATATTTTTGGAGGAAGGCAACAGACTATGATAATGCGCCATATTCTGAGCATGGTATAAATCTAAAGTAAATAAGCAGGGCAGGATATAAATAAGCAACATAGTCATCGCTGGTTCACATGCACATGCAAATGGCCATGTAGCACTATTTGTATGTAGTCCGGCAGCTCGCCATGTGGTCTGGCTCAGAGACAAGCCTACAGGACCAAGAGATACATATATTAGCAACCAAAACAACTAACATTTAATGTTAGCGAACTAATGTTGACATTACTTTTTGTTTTTGAAATACGAATCAAACAAATTGCCTTAACCATGATATTATAGCCTTTTTTTTATAGTTTATTCTATTTTTCTCGAGAAAAGGCCAAATAAGACGAGAAAAAATCTTATTGGTGGACGAAACTATGTCTCTATTTGATAGGTTGAATGGCTAGACCAAACATTACCTCAAGCTTCGGCAGGGGCTAAAAACTTTAACTTATTCACATGGATTAATGCTATGTCTTCGAAAACGATTACTATAGTCCCATGCCGCAAGCGGCAGGGACTAATAATGGAAGTTGTGAAGTACCAAGTTCCATACAATGGAAGTTGTGAAGCAGCAAGTCTCTTCCAATGGGTGCGAGGTAAAGAAAATGAGTGGAATTTCTCATGTAAAGTTTTTTCACTTGCTTCCAAAAAAGAGTAGATAAATTATAAATGTATTAAAAATTAACTGTACTAATAATTTAATTAATACACATTTTAATTAGCAAATATTTCTTGGAATTTGAAGTACTTGGAGCTGTTAAGATAAGTTACATTAATCTTGTTCAGCTACAAAGGGAAGTTCAATGGGACACTCTAGCACCTGGATTATGTTACCGTGGACGTGGTTCCCTAGTATGTCGGATACTTTATGAATTTTCCCTTAAAAACTTCGAGAATCTTACATATTGGAAATATTGTTTCTTTTCATTGTATGATAGATGCAAGTGTTGTTTCTTTTCTTAATATGATAGAAATTAAATTGTTTGGAATTTAGGTAGGTCCTAACATCAATGAAGCATGATTAGTGTAACGTGTCGGTTTATGTATCTTCATTCCAGAGATGGATTTCATTCCAGAGATGGATTTCTTGGAGTTGGAGCCCCAAGGAGATAAGTGGTATAAAATTCCTTTTAAATTCTTACTTTCATTGAGTATGAATTAACTTATATAAGTGTTGGTTTATTTGAAGTTTTCCAATTAATTAATATATACACAAATATATGAAGGTTGTTATGGCTGAGATACTCACTATTCACACTCTCATTCTGTCCTCTGCTTGAGATTTAACATTTAATTTTTGTTGATAGAAACAAGGAGTTTTGAATAATTAAAGCTATCTCGTTCAACCAACCATTTTAGTTATTGTCATTTATGGATGTCTACCATTCATAGGCACAAGAGGTCATGGTCATAGGCAACCTTCGATAACAAACACCAGAGTAAATATGATCCTCCAAACATCTATACGTGACAGGTGTACTAGACATCTCAACCTAACAACATTTTCTTACATATATATTAACCATAAGCAAAAGATATAAATTAAGCCTAAGCAAACATTTAATGATAAATAAATTAATGCTGGCATTAATTTCAGTTAAAAAAAATATAAATGATGTGAATTTTTGAAATTTAGAAAATATATGAAGAATATAGTATGCTACTTCTGGAAAATGTCAAATAAGATGAAAAAATATTGTATTGGCTATACAAATCACTGTATTTATTTGATAAGTTGTGGGAATATGGAATATAAAATTAGAAATTTAAGTTAATTGAGGAAAAAACTAATGTCACAGTGATAATTTGATTACTATTACTATATATTCCATGTAGTAGATGAAAGGGACTAATAAAACCATTTACATCATAGTATAAATTTTATGGTATTTACTAGTATAAAAAAATAGAATATTTCTATATAAACATGTAGTTTTTTTGGTAAAAGATAGAGACAATTATCAACTTCTAGAAAATTTACAAAAGGAGAACAAGATTTACCCTAATTTAGCTGAAAATATGAGATTCTCACAATTTAGGAACAAAATTAACTATCCCACCACATTAGAAGAGGAATAAGCTTAACCATTAAATGAATTTAGACATATCCCTTAATCATAATATTAACATCAATATAAATTAAATACTCTCTCTCTCTTAAACCAATAAACTATATATCAATTGTACTTGTACTTGCACTTGAATGTGAACAAGAATTAGAGTAATTTAACTCGACAAGCTTATTAAGCTAAATTATCTCATCTATACTTCTTAATGAGATGGTACATCAACTTTAGTAGAGTAGACACATAATCATCTACACAACCATAAGCAGCATTTCCTTAACATTAGATAACAATTACATAGTAGATTGAGGCATGAAGACACTTATCTGTTAAGTTAAAACTTTGTACAACTCATGAGGATGAACTTTTTTCCATCTATTTATGGATCTATATTGACTATATCCAAATAATTTTTTTTATGAAATTATTAAAATTATATAACATTTTTTATTTTATTTTATATAAACTATTATTCATTATACAAAAAATGAAAAGCGCTGAAATGATTCCCCAAAATCATTATCCTTTTTCTAATTTTACACTCAACTCTATCACTCAGCATTTTCCCAATAATTATCACAAGAAAATAAAGAAAATTAAAATAAAATAAAAAAATAGCAATTTCTAAAAAATAGATAAATCCACTTTCCATTTTAACTTTTTTTAATTTAATTTTTAAAATTTATTTTAAATACCATAATGCATGACTCATCACCTTTTAACTCTCACAAACTCATTTACTTAAAAATTTCACAACCATCAAATGATTACGGACATTTGCCTATATATATATAAAGCAAGTGCCACCATATCCATCAAAAAAATAATTATAGATATAACTAACAAAAAATAATAGATATAACTAAACAGTAAACTTTAAAATTCACCATTTGACTTCCACTAAAATATCATAATCTATAAGAAAATTGTGCCTAGTTATAACGAATCTCAAGAAAGAGATATTTTGCTGAAGGTGTTGGTCAACTTTCAATGAAATGTTTGTGCTTGAAAATTTTTCCCTTTCCTTAGCTTTTCCTTTGTTCAATGCAGTTGCAGTTGTAAGGTATGTCCAAAACTAACATTTTTATTTTATTTATTTATTTATTTTTGTATCTGAGGGATTTATCAACATCCCTCATCAACTTGTGTGAATCCAAGAAATTTTGATGGGAATTGAATTAGCTAAAGGGTCATTTGCAACATGATCCATATGACTATCGTAATGGTAAGCAACAAAATTATTAGTAGTTTGAACAATAGTAAGATGAACATTATGGTTATATTTCTATACAGATTCTTTAAAACATGGGTGTGCCTATTTTGTTAAACTCGCTAATTTTATATAAATTTCTTTTAGTAAAAGTTAATCATCATTATCACTAGAAGTTGCCCCAGAAGGTGCAAAGAGAGGCCGATAGGAGTGTTATCTTGAAGTATTAACTTGAAGTAATTGTAGTTTGATTTGAAATAATAAAGGTGCAAAGAGATGCCTATAGGATTTTTAAATTGAAGAAGTTATACTTTAGTTTCCATAATCAATCTTATAAGCTATTTTGTAGTGTAATTTTTTAATTTTTTTTAAATTATAAGTTTAAAATTTCTTATTTTGGAATTTATATCTAATGCGAAGAGGTCTAGAGTTAAATCTATTATATAGTAACTTATGTTTTGACTTGTTGTTAATGAGTTTGAATGAGTTAATTTTCTTAATAATGGACTAAACAAATTGATTGAAGAGTAAAACATCTTTATCCAACTACTTATGGACCAATGTTAATGTTATCCATCCCAAAGTGTAGGGCACTTAAGAATCAAGAATTAGTGCAATGGACTGGAAATCTAGGTCAATATTACCTATAGAAAGAACATAGAAGGAGCCTTGGTTTCAATTGAGCCAATATAATGACACTCAAAGCTACAAAAGTGGGTTTAATGTGGCCTTTGATCTTGTGAAAAAGACATGAAATTTATTAGAGTGGATTTGAATGTTTTTATTCAGTTTCTCTAGATATTGAGTGAGATGTGTTTTCTGGGGTACTTCTATAAGTAAATCCACATAATGAAATTATGATGGTTTCCAATTCACTAAATTGAGTAATTATTTCCTTCATTTTCTTTGGATTTTGGAGTGTGATGTATGTATGTGATGATCTTTTAGTAAATTTTTTTTAGGAAGAATTAATTATTATTGTCAAAGTAATATTTCCTTAATGTATGCTATGATCTATTGAAGATTATTTCAAAAATGAAGGAACCTTCCAATACAAGGAAATCTCATGAACAAGATTCCCTTCAGTTATGGTGTTTAATTTCCTCCCTTAAATAAGCTATATTCCACCTGAATACCATGAGCTCTCATCAACCTTGAGTTCAAAACATGACTAACTTGATCAAGTAAAGTTTATTTTAGTTTAAATTTATTTTTGTTTTAACGTCGAGTTATTTTTAATTTTCTTTACTCTATTTTTGACCAAATAAAAATGTTTAAGAAAGAGCTATTTTTACTTTCAATGATAAATATAATTATTAATTGTATTAAATTTTTTATTTTTATTTTTATTTGACAAAGTAAAATATTTACATAAAATAATAAGAAAACATCTCTTTTTATATCCTCTTTAAACAAAACTTCTATAAACCTTTCATATACAAAGTATTATTGAATAATATAAAATTTCTCATATATATGTAATAAAAATTTAGATATTTTTACATTTTTTAAATGAAAAAATTAATTAAAAATTTAGATATTTTTACATATTTTAAATGAAAATTTTAATTAAAAAGATTTTTTCTTAACATTCTTAAAAATAATTAGAATTTTTTGAATGATTATATCCTCTTTAAACAAAACCTCTATACATTTTCATATACAAAGTATTATTGAATAATAGAAATTTTTAATACAATCTTTTAAGAATTTTTTGAATTATTATATCCTCTTTAAACAAAACCTATATACTTTTCATATAGAAAGTATGATTGAATAATACAAAATTTCTCATAAATATCTAATAAATGTATGGTAAGTGTGTTATTTCAGTTTTAATTTATTGTGGAGATAGTGATGTTGTATATGTGGTGCTCTCTTTACAATTTACCTTTTGATTTATCATTAACTGGAAATGATGAGTGTGTGGAAATGATGAGTGGCTTATTTCAGTTTTTCTTTATACCACCAACATTAAATGTAACTTATGTGTGTTATTTCAGTTTTGCTTTATTCCACTGCAATGCAATGTACAGAAAAAGAAAAATAGCTCAAATGTAAAGCAACTCCTAAAAAATAAAAATCTGACAATGCTTGCAAGAAAATCCGATAGCGCCATTATATCATCAATGCAAAATACTATTTAACAGTGCATGATTTGAACTCGCTCCTGTGTTTAATTTCTTTACCAGAAAAAAAAATTTATATGGAAGACTGAACCAGATCAGAGACCTAAAATGGGGAAAATTTGAGCATAGATATTACACACATCTGAGCAAGAATAAAAACATTAAATAAACAAAAACCATTGTTTTGGTTTATGAGAGCATTGTTCAGAGTGATGAATTGATTTTATTTTCCAAGGGAATCAATAAAGGGCCGCACAACAACGCTAAGCCCCGAAATATTCAATACGTGTTCAACAATATGGTGGAGACTGCCGTGATGTTGTCTGCTCAGGAAATTTTCAGATGCAAGAAACCGGAGAAACGCCTCCGTCCTGCGCTTGTTGGTGCCAAAGTCACTCTCACAACAATTCGTAAGAGCAAGCGTTTCCAACCTCCTTTGATATCCTATGACTATCTTGATGATATATTTCCCATATTACAAAAAGATTCGAGAAAGCTGCAGCTATGCATCTGCACCATGGTATTCAATGGAGCGAAATTTCTCAAGGAATGGATTGTTTATCACTCACACTTTAGTTAACAATATATTAACCAGGCTTGGCTGATGACGTAAGCGGGTGAATGGGTAATTCGTGATGACGAAAACTCTGGATTGAACAAAATCCCTTGAGAATAAAACAAGATTAACAAATATTAAATAAACAAGAACCAGGAATATTACATACGCCAAAGATGTAGAGGGAGCCATGGTAATGGCAGGAAGAGTGACCCCAGCGCTGCGGGGGACTGAATCCCTTGACTCTAGGTAAGCCCATGCCCAATCCAACGATGGTTTCTTCGTAGCTTTTGTCATCCTTATAAAAGGTAGAAGCTGCCTGCATAACAACTTATCCATTTTCAAAACAAGAAGGAAAGAAAAGGGAATATACGATACCTGCCTACGCGCTCAGCACAATACCCAATAAAATGAACAAGGTTTTTGTGCTTGAAACCCTTGCAATGGGTTCGATATTCACCAGGGTAACAATATATCGACGAGACATTACATTTAACAGTTTGTACCGATCGAACCTGTAAAAAAATGGAGAAAATCAGCATGGGATTCGAATAGGGGACGTTTGAAATTTGAAAACAAGTAAAAAGGGAACCAGTTTACAAGGTCTAAGACAGGGGCCTGCTGTCATATTGAAAATATGTTCATAGCCTTCATTGCAGTTACACCTGTAGCTGAACTTGGATTCGGCAACAGGAGCCCTCTCCGCACACAGAAATCCCAGATTTACATGCATGAAAGCGATTTTATTTTGATTTAGCTGGATGGATTTGATTAAACGGAGTAAAAATCATATTACCCAAATTAGAAATGGAAAATCAGTATGATTTTATGATTTTTTTTCACACGTCTTACTAGTGACATGTGTCATTATCAAAATGAATTGGTTGATGAAAAAGCAACTGTATTAATTCAAAACAGAAGGCCTATCGGCCTAATTATTATAGTTTTTTAAAATTAACATTATATTTTTATTTTTATTATTATATCCACTTAATAATAAAATTCAATTTATTATTAGAAACAACATTAAATTAAATTATCCAAACTTTGAATTTACTTGTTAGAACAATTGATTATAGAATAATGAAATTCACTTTAAAATTTAAACTCTAAAATAACAATCAAATCACCTATCAAACCCATTATAATAGAACAAGAGGGGCTGCGAAGCAACTAGTCCCTGTCAACAAAACAAAATAGGAATAGCTACAGAATCTATCATTGATAGATGTGGGCTACAGAATCTATCACTGCATGCACGAAGCTGCTCCAATCAAAAATTGACAAAACACTGGAGCTTTACATACTTGATTAGAACTGATATTGAAAACTTACACCGACCAAGTCATTTGGTAACTATTTCAAACCCAGGCCAATAATTTCATTCAATAGTACAGGTAAGCTAAGTGTTTCACAGATTCCTTGGCCAATATGACATGATATTCTCATGAGTATTCAAGAGACACCATTGCCTTTGGCTCCATAGCTATCCACGTTAAAAACTGGTGTAGTAGCAGTAAAATTACCCTTTATTCGACTACGCTCAGTGTTGAAGCGAAATCCTTGTTGCGTGGAAAGCCCTGTATAGAGAAATACACTGACGATGCATAATCGCGTCTAGATGTTGAAGTTTTGCAAGAGTCTGTACACCATATTCTTATCTTACTTAGTGACAATGCAGAAGTTAATAAATGATATATTAGATAATTAAGATAATTGGAACAGAAATAAACTAGAAGACTCTTATACTCATCCTTCAACTTTTCTTTAATACTTCCTTTAGTTTTTTACCTTTATCTTTCAGTGAACCCCATGAGAGTGGTCCTTCAGCTTCCATATTATTAGCCTCAGTGATGTTTGATCCTAAAGTTAATGACTGAGATGAAATGATCTCAATATAGCATAGATTCCTTGGCTGAGCTACTTAAGTTAATGACTGAGATGAAACAATCTCAGTCCAGCCTATGCCAAAGTGTCGATAATCTTGAGAAAGTTGGATTGCTACATCTTCCTTTGGACAAAATGAGTCCTTTTTCGTGATATATTTTAATTATTCAGTGTCATTTGAGTTTCCTAAATACAATATAATGACCTGATGTGACTTCCTTCCAGACATTCAATAATTTTGAGATAATTTCATCGTAGGCATGGGGCTGAAAGGTATGAGCCTACTTTTGAACAATTTAGTACCAAGCTAAAATATGATTTATGCAGAGCCAAATTTGAAGAGAAAGTGTGGATATCGTTTTTAAAATAGTTTCAAGGGTATAATAATACAATTTCTCTGGAGTTCGCACACAAATTTGACAGTACCATAGTAATATTTGGAAATATTGAGTTCAAAATTACAGAGACATTGGTATCTGAAGAAACTGAATTTCCTGCAAGTGGAGAGAAATATTTTAAGGGGAATCTGGTGGATTGAAAGAAATGTGAGAAATTATTGAAGCCGAGTGTTATCACCCAAAAATTTTCAAAAAAACATCATTGTGTTATATTTGTTTTTGGTCATGGTTCAAATTAGGTTTAGAATTCAATTTAGGGTTTGGTTAAGGGTAGGTCATATTTTTATAATTTCAAAGCCCATCCTTAAGTTCAAATAAGGTCTTTTTAAGGTCCATTCATTGTCAAATATCCAAAATTTCCATTTGTGAGTCATTTCCTAAAGTTTCATGTCAAAACTGATCAAATTATCCAAGAAACCTTACTTTTGTAGCGCCGATAGTTCAAAAAAGTTGATTTGCGCTACGAAACTACTCAAAGTTATGAAGCAAAAACTCTGTTTTCTGGTTTTGAGCAGTCAATTTCCAAGGAGGTTTCTGAGCAACTGAAAATGAATTTTGGAAACCTGAAAGAGGTTTTTCTTCCTAACAGACCTAACTATAAAATATCTCTCATTTTATTCAAATTCATTAGGAGGTGGGAGAAATTGATAAATTAGAATGCGCTACGAAACTGTTGTTACAAAACTTTCCTGTACATGACTGTTTAGCAGTTAATGTCAAGTTCAATTTCTGGCCAAATGCAAAAGTATTTTAGAATTATGAAATATTTTTGTCTTCATCACAGCCCCAGCTACAATAAAATCTCTCACTTTTCTCACAAGTGTTATCAGTTGGGAGATACAAGGCTTTCTTTGAAGCCCTATTTTCAGAAAACAGAGTTTTCTTGTTTTACACATTTTTTCAAAGGCAGTCTCTGCACAGCAAGAGATGTATTTAGAAAAACCAAGAGAGGTTTTTATTCAAGACATAATGGCCTACAAAAAACTCCTTAAGTTTCTCAAACTACATCATGGATTAGGAGATATAAGCTCTGTCTCAAGACCTATTTTTTAGATAAAAACAGGAGAAATCTACAAGAATTTAAGAAGTTATGAAGGTTGGAATGAATGTTTTTTCAGTTCATATGGCTTTTGATATGATGAAATCAGTTTCATTTTGAGTTTTGGCACATTTGAAAATTTTCATTTTAGAAAAGTTTGGACAAAATTTCTCACTCAGCAGTTTTGTAGCGTAAACAATGAAAAAAGAGTGAAAAGCGCTACGAAACTGATGTAGCAGTTTTTTTCACCCTTTCTTATAAATTTTTGAAAGGAAAATGTGTGTATTATGACCTGAAATTTCTAGGGAAGTTGTGTTAAGTGAATATAAAGACAAATCTGGAAGAAAGAAGCCAAAGTTTTGAAGTTAAAAGGGTAAAAAGGTTGCGCCACGAAAAGCGCTACAAAACTGTGTTATTTTCGTAGCATAGGTCTACTTCTGCTATTTTGAAGAGTTTGATGGTGGTTTTGGACAGTTGGGAATTGGTGAGGTTTTTTCCAAGTGTTAATTCAGTTCCTAACATCAAATAAGCTCAAAGTAATGGGTTCATGACAGTCAAAGTGTCTCAAGAGAACAAAGAATCCTATGCCTAGAAAACAGGGGACAGTGTCCTAGTTTATTGGAGATCAGCATTGAGGTCATAAAGTGTTGGAGCTTATCATATGAATTCAACCTTATGGGAATACATTTGGAAAATGATGTAATCTAGTTTAGATAAGGTTGTTATGAGTAGAGTTAAGGAGTTTGAATCCTATTTGTAATAGGACTGTTCATTAGGTTTGCAGCTGTCATTTTGTAATAAATACTATGTCATATGGTTAGGAAAGGTCTCAAAAAGTATAAATTCGATGTATTTATCTCAGGATAAGGTTATCCTATATTGTAAATGATCTATAAAAGATGAAGAAGTCGAAATACTAAGTGTTGGACATTTTTAGCAAAAAGATTGTGTTTATTATAAGTGACTGTTTTTCAGTTTAATACATAGTTTTTTACTTAGCCAAATCAAGATTCATAAAGGGTTCTGGTGTATTCTTGTTCTAATGAAATATTTTTACTATCCTATTGAAGTGGTGTTGCTTATGTTACTAAGAATTCATCATTGATGCTCTGACTTCCTTCATAGACAAACTGACTGTGTGTTTTACAGTTTTACATGTGTATCTCTGGACTAGAACTTTGATATGCATTGACTTCCATTTTAAGTAGATTGTTTGGTTTTACTGAAGCTATTATGACTCCATAAGCCCAATGTGCAATTGCTAATGTGATTTACAACCAATATTCATTTTTATCTGCTTATTATCCCACATAGAGTTAGCCATCTATATTTCTATCCAAAATCATTAACCCTTGAGAGAGCCCTCTCAAGTTGAGGAGGCTAAGCCTCAATCAAAATATTGGTTTGAAACAGTTACATGAGATTGATTTGATTGGCAACCTATCAAGTATGATTTTGTGATAACATTTTGGTGCGTCTGCCGGGAGTTTGCAGATTATACTTTCTTGAGATTTTGAAGCTGAACTTCTGAAGGTAGAAGAAGCTCAGGAAGATTTTCGATGCTGCATCTACCTTGGTGACTCCACAAATCAAATAAAAAATTGGAAGGTGACTCCACTGCTTGAATATCAGTAGCTTGATGAAGTTTCAAGATGAGTTCCATTACAAGAATAAATTCCAGGTATGCCCCTATGAATCGGTCTCACATCCCTGATTTTCCAAATCCTATGCCAAAGGTTGAATGGTTAACCGATATTCCTATATTAAAAGATGAAAATAAAGACAATGCTTCTCTTCATTTGGTTAGATTTCATATGCATGTACACAGTCTTAAGGTTTAGTTCCTTGAGGATTGTCTTATGAAGATGTTTATGGCCACTTTAGAAGGAAAAGCATGGTCTTGGTATGAAATCTTTCCAAATGGTTCATTATATTCTCTTGTTGATTTCCATGTTGCATTTTATGAGATGTCTAAAGAGTGTCATCCCTCCTTATTGCTAGTCAAAGACTGTTGTAAACACTTTGTGAGTTTTATTGAATATTTGGAGAATTGTTATGAAGATGATGAGTTCATGGATGAGGAAATTTTAGAGGCCCTTCATGACAATACCTTTCATCACCAAGAAGAAATGATATCCTCTCTCTTGGATGAAAATGAAAGCCAGCAGGAGTTTATTTATGATAATCATGTTACATCCTCTGAGTTTGATGAAAATTTGCAGCAGACTTGTCCGTCTTTTAATCATCGGGAGTATGAGAATCATTTCAAACAGCAAGAGGAAATATGGGAAGATGATTGCTACAAACCTCAGCTAAAGGAAAAGGTTGATTCTTCATGTCATTTCTTGCATCAGCCTACATCAAATAATGATCACACTAATGAAAAAATGGGTAAAAATTTCTCTTTATCCTTGTCTTCTAATATGAAATCATTTGAGTGCAAATCAGAAGATAAAATTCAGTTTGTGGATGAAGTTGCAGAGAACATTGAAAAGGACATTCAAGTTTCAAAAGATAAAATTCAATCTCACAGTATTCATAATCAAGATCAGTCTTTTCAAATTATTTTAATGCCAGAACACAAAGAGCGGGTGTTGCTACTGTTCTTCTTAGAGATTGAGCAAGAATACACTGTTTTTGTAAATCAGTTTGAAAGCACACAACTTAAGTGTTATGTGGTTGATTAAAGCATGTATGAGTAGTCCAAAGTTGCAGAATGTCATGAGAAGCTTCAAACAGATTATGTCTTCTATGGTTCTATAGCTGACTACATGGAAAATATTTACTGTTCAGATTTCCAGTTATATTTTCATTTTGAAGATCAGTTATATCTCATGTTGCCTTGGTCATTTCAGTATCATGTTTACTTTTGGTTCAAGCACAGTCAAGAGATTCAAGTGTCGGATCAGATCAATGACTGGCTTCATTGTAAGTTTCATGTTCCTTGAGTTACAAATAGAGATTGCAGCTGATAGGGTAGGTAGGAGTGTATGACTAAGCTCAAAGTTGACTGAGCATATTTTCAGTAGGTACATATTTGGTTCTTCTGCAGTGATCAGCAAGCTTGACCCCGAGGTGAAGGCTATAAGAGTTTGAAGAGGACTTGGTAAAATTTCAAAGTTTTTATTCCAAGAAAATGGATAGCAGCACTGGAACTACTGGTTCTCAGTGTAACATAGGGTCACACTATCCCAAGTGGAGCCACTATTCTCACCCAAAGATTATCAAAAAAATATCATTGTGTTATTTTTGTTTTTGGTCATGGTTCAAATTAGATTTAGAAGTCAATTTAGGGTTTGGTTAAGGGTAGGTCAGATTTTATAAGTTCGAAGCCCATCCTTAAGTTCAAATAAAGTCTTTTTAGGGTACATTCATTGTCAAATATCAATAATTTCCATTTGTGAGTCATTTCTTAAATTCTCATGTCAAAAATAGTCAAATTAGCCAAGAAACATTACTTTCGTAGCACCCCTAGTTCAAATAATTTGATTTACGCTACGGAAATGTTGAAAGTTATGAAGCAAAAACTTTGTTTTCTGGTTTTGAGCAGTCAATTTCCAAGGTGGTTTCTGACCAACTGAAAAAAAAAAATTGGAAAACTGAAAATTCCTCTCAGTTTCTTCAAATTCATTAGGAGGTGGGAGAAATTGATAAATTAAAATGCACTACGAAACTATTGTTACAAAACCATCTTGTACATAATCGTTTAGCAGTTAACTTCAAGTTTAATTCCTGGCCAAATGAAAAATTATTTTGGAATTGTGAAATAGGATTGTCTTCAGCACATCCCTAGCTATAATAAATTCTCTCACTTTTCTCACAAGTGTTATCAGTTGGGAGATACAAGGCTTTCTTTGAAGCCCTATTTTCAGAAAATAGATATTTTCTGTTTTACACATGTTTTTCAAATGTAGTCTTTGGACAATAGGAGATGTATTTCAAAAAACCAAGATAGGTTTGTATTCAAGAAATAATGTCCTACAAACACCTTCTTCAGTTTCTCAAACTACATCATGTATTAGGATATATAAGCTCTGTCTCGAGACCTATTTTTCAGATAAAAACAGGAGAAATCTGCAAGAAGTTAAGAAGTTATGAAGGCTGGAATGACTGTGTTTTCAATTCATATGGCTTTTGATATGATGAAATAAGTTTCATTTTGAGTTTTGGCACATTTGAAAATTTTCATTTTAGAAAATTTTGGACAAAACTGCTCACTTAGTAGTTTCGTAGTGCAAAAAGTGCAAAAAGAGTGAAAAGCGCTACGAAACTGTTGTAGCAGCTTTTTTCACACTTTCTTATAAATTTTGAAAGGAAAATGTGTTTATTATGACCTGAAATTTCTAGGGAATTTTTGTTAAGTGAATATAAAGATAAATCTGGAATAAATAAGCCAAATGTTTGAAGGTAAAAGAGTAAAAAGGCTGCGCTACAAAACTGTGTTGTTTTCGTAGCACAGGTCTACTTCTGCTATTTTGAAGAGTTTGAAGGTGGTATTGGATAGCTAGGACTTGGTGAGGTTTTTGAAAAGTTTTACTTCAGTTCCTAACATCAAATAATCTTTAAGGGGTTCATGACAGTCAAAGTGTCTCAAGAGAATAAAGAATCCTATGCCTAGAAAACAACGGACAGTTTCCTAGTTTATTGGAGATCAGCATTGAGGTCATAAAGTGTTGGAGCTTATCATCTGGATTTTACCTTATGGGAATACAGTTGGAAAATGATGTAATCTAGTTTATATAAGGTTGTTATGAGTAGAGTTAAGGAGTTTGAATCCTATTTATAATAGGACTGTTCATTAGGTTTGCAGCTGTCATTTTGTAATAAATACCATGTCATATGGTTAGGCAAGGTCTCAAAAAGTAGAAATTCGATGTATTTAGCTAAGGATAAGGTTTTCCTATATTTTAAATGATATATAAAAGTTGAAGAACTCGAAATACTAAGGGTTGGACATTTTTAGCAAAAAGACTGTGTTTATTGTAAGTGACTGGTTTTCAGTTTAATATAGAGTTTTTTACTTAGCCAACTCAAGATTCATAAATATTTCTAGTGTATTCTTGTTCTAATGACATATTTTTACTATCCTATTGCAGTGGTGTTTGATTATGTTACTCAGAATTCATCATTGATGCCCTGACTTCCTTCATAGACAAACTAACAGTGTGTTTTACAATTTTACATGTGTATCTTTGGACTAGAACTCTGATATTCCTTGACTTCCATGCTAAGTAGATTTTTTGGTTTTACTGAAGCTATTATGACTCCATAAGCCCAATGTGCACTTGTTAATGTGATTTACAACCAATATTCATTTTTATCTGCTTATTATACCGCATATAGTTATCCATCTATATTTCTATCAAAAATAATTAACCCTTGAGAGAGCCCTCTCAGGTTGAGGAGGCTAAGCCTCAATCAAAAGATTGGTTTGAAACAGTTAGATGAGATTGATTTGATTGGTAGCCTATCAGGTCTGATTTTGTGATAAAATTTTGGTGTGTCTGCTTGGAGTCTAAAGATTATAGTTTCCCGAGATTTTGAAGTTGAACTTCTGAAGGTAGCAGGAGTTCAGGAATATTTTCGAGGTTGCATCTACCTTGGCGAATCCACACATAAAATAAAAAATTGGAAGGTGACTCCACTTCTTGAAAATCAGTAGCTTGATGAAGTTAAAACATGAGTTCCATTGCAAGAATAAATGCCAGGTATTCCCCTATGAATCGATCTCACATCTATGGTTTTCCAAATCCTATTCCAAAGGTTGAATGGTTAACTGATATTCCTATATTCAAAGATGAAAAGAAAGACAATGCTGTTGTTCATTTGGTTAGATTCCATATGCATGTACGCAGTCTTAAGGTTCAGTTCCTTGAGGATTGTCTTATGAAGATGTTTATGGCCACTTTAGAAGGAAAAGCATGGTCTTGGCATAAAAGCTTGCCAAATGGTTCATTATATTATCTTTCTTAATACCATGTTGCATTTTATGAGATGTATAAAGAGTGTCATCCCTCCTTATTGCTGGTCAAAGACTGTTTTAAACACTCTGTGAGTTTTATTGAATATTTGGAGAATTGTTGTGAAGATGATGAGTTCATGGACAAGGAAATTTTAGAGGCCCTTCATGACGATACCTTTCATCACCAAGAAGAAAGAATATCCTCTCTCTTGAATGAAAATGAAAGCGAGCGGGAGTTTATTTATGATAATCATGTTACATCCTCTGAGTTTGATGAAAAGTTGCAGCATAATTGTCAGTCTTTTGATCATCGGGAGTATGAGAATCATTTCAAATAGCAAGAGGAAATTTCGGAAGATGATTTCGAAAAACCTCAAGTACAGGAAAAGGTTGATTCTTCATGTCATTTCTTGCATCATCCTATGTCAAATAATGATCACACTAATGAAAAAATGGGTGAAAATTTCTCTTTGTCCTTGTCTTCTAATCTTCATTTGAATGCAAATCAGAAGATAAGATTCAGTTTGTGGATGAAGTTCCAGAGAACATTGAAAACGACATTCAAGTTTCAAAAGATAAAATTCAATCTCACAGTATTCATAATCAATATTAGTCTTTTTAAATGGTTTTAATGCCAGAACAAAAAGAGGGGGTGTTGCTACCTTTCTTCTTAGATATTGAGCAAGAATACACTATTTTTGTAAATCAGTTTGAAAATCAGTTTGAAAGCACACAATTGAAGTATTATGTGGTTGATCAAAGCATGTATGAGTGGTCCAAAGTTGCAGAATTTCATGAAAAGCTTCAAACAAATTATGTCTTCTCTGGTTTTATAGCTCACTACATGGAAAATATTTACTGTTTAGATTTCCAGTTATATTTTCATTTTGAGGATCAGTTATATCTCATGCTGCCTTGGTCATTTCAGTATCATGTTTACTATTGGTTCAAGCACAGTCAAGAGATTCAAGTGTCAGATCAGATTAATGACTAGCTTCATTGGAAGTTTCATGTTCGTTGAGTTACAAATGGAGATTGCAGCTGATAGGGTAGGTAGTAGTGTGTGAATAAGCTCAAAGTTGGATGAGCATATTTTCAGTAGGTACAGATTTGGTTCTTCTGTAGTGATCATCAAGCTTGAGCCCGAGGTGAAGGCAATAATAGTTTGAAGAAGACTTGGTAAAATTTCAAATTTTTTATTCCAAGAAAATGGATAGTAGCACTAGAAATACTGGTTCTTAGTGTACCACAAGGGCACACTATCCCAAGTGGAGCCACTGTTCTCACCCAAAAATTTTCAAAAAACATCATTGTGTCATGTTTGTTTTTGGTCATGGTTCAAATTAGGTTTAGAAGTCAATTTAGGGTTTGGTTAAGGGTAGGTCAGATTTTTATAAGTTCAAAGCCCATCCTTAAGTTCAAATAAAGTCTTTTTAAGGTCCATTCATTGTCAAATATCCATAATTTCCATTTGTGAGTCATTTCTTAAAGTCTCATGTCAAAACTGGTCAAATTAGCCAAGAAACCTTACTTTTGTAGTGCCGCTAGTTCAAAAAATTTGATTTGCGCTACGAAACGACTAAAAGTTATGAACCAAAATTATGTTTTCTGGTTTTGAGCAGTCAATTTCCAAGGAGGTTTTTGAGCAACTGAAAATGAATTTTGGAAAACTAAAATATTTTTTTCTTCCTAACGTACCTAACTAAAAACACCTCTCTCATTTTCTTTAAATTCATTAGGAGGTGGGAGAAATTGATAAATTAAAATGCGTTATGAAACTGATGTTACAAAACTGTCATGTACATGATTGTTTAGTAGTTAACTTCACGTTCAGTTTCTGGCCAAATGAAAAAGTATTTTGGAATTATGAAAAATTCTTGTCTTCATCACAACCCTAGCTACAATAACCTCTCTCACTTTTCTCACAAGTGTTATCAGTTGGGAGATATAAGGCTTTCTTTGAAACTGATGTAGCAGCTTTTTTCACCCTTTCTTATAAAATTTTGAAACAAAAATGGGTGTATTATGACCTGAAATTTCTAGGAAAGTTGTGTTAAGTGAATGTAAAGATAATTTTGGAAGAAAGAAGCCAAATTTTTGAAGGTAAAAGGGTAAAAATTCCGCGCTACGAAACTGTGTTGTTTTCGTAGCACAGGTCTACTTCTGCTATTTTGAAGAGTTTGATGGTGGTTTTGGACAGCTGGGACTTGGCGAGGTTTTTGAAAGGTGTTACTTCAGTTCCTAACATCAAATAAGCTGGAAGTAATTTGTTCATGACAGTCAAAGTGTCTCAAGAGAACAAAGAATCCTATGCCTAGAAAACAGGGGACAATTTCCTAGTTTATTGGAGATCAGCATTGAGGTCATAAAGTGTTGGAGCTTATCATCTAGATTCGACCTTATGGGAAGATAGTTGGAAGATGATGTAATATAGTTTAGATAAGGTTGTTATGAGTAGATTTAAGGAGTTTTAATCCTATTTGTAATAGCACTGTTCATTAGGTTTGCAACTGTCATTTTGTAAGAAATACCATGTCATATGGTTAGGAAAGGTGTCAAAAAGTAGGAATTCTATGTATTTAGCTCAGGATAAGGTTATCCTATGTTGTAAATGATCTATAAAAGTTGAAGAATCCAAAATACTAATGGTTGGATATTTTTAGCAAAAAGACTGTGTTTATTGTAAGTGACTAGTTTTCAATTTAATACAGAGTTTTTTACTTAGCCAACTCAAGATTCATAAAGAGTTCTAGTGTATTCTTGTTCTAATGACATTTTTTACTATCCTATTGCAGTGGAGTTTTCTTATGTTACTAAGAATTCATCATTGATGCTCTGACTTCCTTCATAGACAAATTGACTGTGTGTTTTATAGTTTTGCATGTGTATCTCTAGACTAGAACTTTGATATGCCTTGACTTCCATGCTAAGTAGATTTTTTGGTTTTACTGAAGCTATTATGACTCCATAAGCCCAATGTGCACTTGCTAATGTGATTTACAACCAATATTCATTTTTATCTGCTTATTATCACACATAGAGTTAGCCATCTATATTTATATCAAAAATCATTAACCCTTGAGAGAGCCCTCTCAGGTTTAGGAGGCTAAGCCTCAATCAAAATATTGGTTTGAAACAGTTACATGAGATTGATTTGATTGGTAGCCTATCAGTTCTGATTTTGTGATAACATTTTGGTGCATCTTCCGAGAGTCTGAAGATTATACTTTCCCGAGATTTTGAAGCTGAACTTCTAAAGGTAGCCGGAGCTCAGGAAGCTTTTCGAGGCTGCATCTACCTTGGTGACTCCACACATCAAATAAAAAATTGGAAGGTGAATCTAATACTTTAATATTAGTAGCTTGATGAAGTTTCAAGATGAGTTCCATTGCAAGAATAAATGCTAGGTATACCCCTATGAATCAGTCACACATCCCTGGTTTTCCAAATACTATGCCAGAGGTTGAATGGTTAACTGATATTCCTATATTAAAATATGAAAAGAAAGACAATACTTCTCTTCATTTTGTTAGATTCCATATGCATGTACATAGTCTTAAGGTTTAGTTCCCTGAGGATTTTCTTATGAAAATGTTTATGGCCACTTTAGAAGGAAAAGCATGGTCTTGGTATGAAAGCTTGCCAAATGGTTCATTATATTCTCTTTCTGATTTCCGTGTTGCATTTTTTGAGATTTATAAAGAGTGGCATCCCTCCTTATTGCTGGTCAAAGACTGTTGTAAACACTTTGTGAGTTTTATTGAATATTTGGAGAAGTGTTATGAAGATGATGAGTTCAGGGATGAGGAAATTTTAGAGGCGCTTCATGACGATACCTTTCATCACCAAGAAGAAAGGATATCCTCTCTCTTGGATGAAAATGAAAGCCAGTAGGAGTTTATTTATGATAATCATGTTACATCCTCTGAGTTTGATGAAAATTTGCAGCAGACTTGTCAGTCTTTTGATCATCAAAAGTATGAGAATCATTTCAAACAGCAAGAGGAAATATTGGAAGATTATTGCTACAAACCTCAGGTACAGGAAAATTTTGATTCTTCATGTCATTTCTTGCATCAGCCTACATCAAATAATGATCAAACTAATGAAAAAATGGGTAAAAAATTCTCTTTATCCTTGTCTTATAATCTGAAATCATTTGTGTGCAAATCAGAAGATAAGATTTAGTTTGTTGATGAAGTTGCAGAGAACATTGAAAAGGACATTCAAGTTTAAAAAGATAAAATTCAATCTCATAGTATTCATAATTAAGATCAGTCTTTTCAAATGATTTTAATGCCAGAACACAAAGAGGGGATGTTGTTACCTTTCTTCTTAGATATTGAGGAATAATACACTGTTTTTGTAAATCAATTTGAAAAGCAGTTTGAAAGCACACAACTGAAGTCGTATGTGGTTGATCAAAGCATCTATGAGTGGTCCAAAGTTGCAGAATGTCATGAGAAGATTCAAACAAATTATTTATTCTATGGTTCTATAGTTGACTACATGGAAAATATTTATTGTTCATATTTCCAGTTATATTTTCATTTTGAAGATCAGTTATATCTCATGTTGCCTTGGTCATTTCAGTATCATGTTTACTTTTGGTTCAAGCACAATCAAGAGATTCAAGTTTCAGATCAGATCAATGACTAGCTTCATTGGAAGTTTCATGTTCCTTGAGTTACAAATGGAGATTGCAGCTGATAGGGTAGGTAGGAGTGTGTGAATAAGCTCAAAGTTGACTGAGCATATTTTCAGTAGGTACAGATTTGATTCTTCTGCAGTGATCATCAAGCTTGAACCCGAGGTGAAGGATATAAGAGTTTGAAGAAGACTTGGTAAAATTTCAAAGTTTTTATTCCAAGAAAATGGATAGTATCACTGGAACTACTGGTTCTTAGTGTACCACAGGGGCACACTATCCCAAGTGGAGCCACTGATATCACCCAAAAGTTTTCAAAAAAACATCATTTTGTTATGTTTTTTTTTGTCATGGTTCAAATTAGGTTTAGAAGTCAATTTAGGGTTTGGTTAAGGGTAGGTCAAATTTTTATAAGTTCAAAGCCCATCCTTAAGTTCAAATAAAGTCTTTTTAAGGTCCATTCATTGACAAATATCCATAATTTCCATTTTTGAGTCATTTCTTAAAGTCTCATGTCAAAACTAGTCAAATTAGCCAAGAAACATTACTTTCGTAGCGTCGCTAGTTCAAAAAAGTTGATTTGCGCTACAAAACTGCTGAAAGTTATGAAGAAAAAACTTTGTTTTCTTGTTTTACGTAGTCCATTTCCAAGGAGGTTTCTGAGAAACTAAAAACGTATTTTGGAAACATGAAAGAGGTTTTTGTTCCTAATAGAACTAGCTGCAAACACCTCTCTCAATTTCTTCAAATTAATTATGATGTGGGAGAAATTGATAAATTTAATTCACTATGACACTGTTTTTACAAAATTGTCCTGTACATGACTGTTTAGCAGTTAACTTCAAGTTTAGTTTCTAGAAAAATAAAAAATATTTTGTAATTATGAAAGAGGTTTATCTTAATAACAGCCCCCAATACAATAACCTCTCTCATGTTTCTCAAAAGTGTTATCAATTGGGATATACAAGGCTTTCTTTGAAGCCCTATTTTGAGAAAACTGAGTTTTCCTATTTTACACATGTTTGGCAAAGGCAGTCTCTGGATAGCAGGAGATGTGTTTAAAAAAACCAAGAAATGTTTTTATTCAAGACATAATGGCCTACAAAATAATTCTTCATTTTCTTAAACTACATTATGGATTAGGAGATATATGCTGTGTCTCAAGACCTAGTTTTCAAATAAAAACAGGAGAAATCTGCAAGAAGTTAATAAGTTATGAAGGCTGGAATGACTGTGTTTTCAATTCATATGGATTTTGATATGATGAAATAAGTTTCATTTTGAGTTTTGGCACATTTTAAAATTTTCATTTTAGAAAATTTTGGACAAAACTACTCACTCAACAGTTTTGTAGCGCAAACAGTGCAAAAAGAGTGAAAAGCGCTACGAAACTGCTGTAGCATATTTTTTCACCCTTTATTATAAATTTTTGAACGAAAAACGTGTGTATTATGACCTGAAATTTCTAAGGAATTTGTGTTAAGTGAATAAAAAGATAAATCTGGAAGAAAGAAGGAAAAGTTTTGAAGGTAAAAGGGTAAAAAGGCTGCGCTATGAAACTATGTTGTTTTCGTAGCACAGGTCTACTTCTCCTATTTTGAAGAGTTTGATGGTGGTTTTGGACATATGGGACTTGGTGAGGTTTTTGGAAGGTGTTACTTCAGTTCCTAACATAAAATAAGCTTGAAGTAATGCGTTCATGACAGTCAAAGTCTCTCAAGAGAACAAAGAATCCTATGCCTAGAAAATAGGGGACAATTTCCTAGTTTATTGGAGATTAGCATTGAGGTCATAAAGTGTTGGAGCTTATCATCTGGATTAGACCTTATGGGAATAAAGTTGGAAAATTATGTAATCTATTTTAGATAAGGTTGTTATGAGTAGAGTTAAGGAGTTTGAATCCTATTTGTAATAGGATTGTTCATTAGGTTTGCAGCTGTCATTTTGTAATAAATACCATATCATATGGTTAGGCAAGGTGTCAAAAAGTAGGAATTCGATGTATTTAGCTCAGGATAAGGTTATCCTATGTTGTAAACGATCTATAAAATATGAAGAAGTGGAAATACTAAGGGTTGGACATTTTTAGCAAAAAGACTGTGTTTATTGTAAGTGACTGGTTTTCAGTTTAATACAAAGTTTTTTACTTAGCCAACTCAAGATTCATAAAGAGTTCTAGTGTATTATTGTTCTAATGACATATTTTTACTATCCTATTGCAGTGATGTTTTCTTATGTTACTCAGAATTCATCATTGATGCTCTGACTTCCTTCATAGACAAACTGATTGTGTGTTTTATAGTTTTGCATGTGTATCTCTGGACTAGAACTCTGATATGCCTTGAATTTTATGCTAAGTAGATTGTTTGGTTTTACTGAAGCTATTATGACCCCATAAGCCGAATGTGCACTTGCTAATGTGATTTAGAACCAATATTCTTTTTTATCTTCTTATTATCCCAAATAGAGTTAGCCATCTATATTTCTATAAAAAATCATTAACCCTTGAGAGAGCCCTCTCAGGTTGAGGACGCTAAGCCTCAATTAAAATATTGTTTTGAAATAGTTACTTGAGATTGATTTGATTGGCGGCCTATTAGGTCTCATTTTGTGATAACACCGAGAACAAAAAATTTGACTGGACCCAAGGCATTCTTAGAAGTTATATTGCATAAGACTGGCATGCATTTGTTGACAAAGTTACAGACCTTTTTGAACTATGGAAAATATGCATCTACATTCCTCTATCATATAAGGCTTCTAGTACCTATGTCTGATTGACCGGCATGAAAATGACTGTTTAAAAAATTACAGCCTTGTAAAGGTATGAATTCTAGAAAATTTTCTTTCTAATAATGGAAGTTTTCCCGAGAATTGTTCCATATTGAAATATTGTGTGGACATTAAGACAATTCTTACATATCTTCATAGCCTATACTTTCTATTACTTGATTGATGTTCATCATTTGCCTACAAAATAGAAATGGAAAGAAGCTGTGAAACCCAAACTAGCCTACTTTTTATATTTTTCCATTATTTACAAGAGTACCTTCTCTGCTTCTAAGAGTGCTTCTAGTGGAGACTGAACAAAAATATATTAGCTCAAGTTATTTAACAATAATTAACTTGAAGATTTTCTCATCCATAATGTGTGGCAAGGTTAGAAGCAGTGTGAGATTTGTGAGATGGTTAAGGGATTCAATTGACTCAGACACTGGGATCACAACTTTAATTTCAGTAGAGATAGAATAAGTAGTCATTAATGGAAGACAAAGCCATGAATATTTACACTTTTCTTAGCCTACTCAATAAAACTTTGAAATTTTTTTCCAATGTCTACCAAGGTTCAATTCTCGTTGTGTTCTTCCCCACTCGAATGGTGTGTTTCAAAAAAGGTGATTGAGTGAAAGGCCTGGAAAAATTTGGTAGAATTTTACTCCTCAAACCCGGTACCTAAGCCAAAAGAAACATCTTATGTGGTGCAACCCTTCCTCGAGGCATGTTCCTCAATAAAAATTCCACCAAAGAAAAAAGAACCATCATATTAGTGTAGCCATTGACAATGATAAATCTGCAATCAGTAACTAAAAAAAATGAAGTACCGCATAAGCTAGGGCAAGGAAGTGAACATCGCTAACTGATGAAGTAATTGTTCTCAACACAATGTATGCATATACATATGTCTTTTCCCTACTGTAAGTCAAGACGCCTGCAAATTATTTATGCTAAAGACAATTAACATCTGTTGAGGTATAAAAGGTGCCTTTCTAACTCCTATTTATCCTACATTAATTATCAATCCAGGTACGAATTATTATCTCAAGAGTGTACTCAGTTTGAGGCTACAATTTAATCTAAGAATAATGCTCTTCAATGTGCAGTACAGTGTCTTAAATACAAGAGTAAACAGATGCTTGAAAATGAAATCTAATTACAACAATATGAAACTTAATGTTCTGAAGTTCAATCACTCACTCAACAATCATCAGTCAAGGATGCAGTAGTAATAACTCTTTCCTCTGTCAACTGATGTAAATGAAATCAAATATGAACAAGGTAATCAATCTGAGAACATAGGTAGTAATAACCAATGTCCTTTATAGTTGAGGATCCTACACTCCACACTAAAGCAATTAAATGGAAATGGTAACTGTGTTAAATCACTAATGCTGCAAATGAAAAAAGACTAAGCAAGATTTCTGTAATAACCCTCCAAATCAAAACCAAACTCTTGCAAAAAGGAATAAACAGTAAAGCTAATTAATAGGAATGAACAACAAATCTATTTACTGGAAATAAACAGCAAACTCTTTTTAATGGAAATGAACAACAGCTATGAATAGAAATGAACAACAAATTATTGATGGAAATGAAAAACAATCCTGAGTAGAGAAGCTCTGTATCTGCAAAGCATAACAACACAAATTATGAAAGAATAAATACTCTTGTTATGTGGAAAGGAACGACAACGCGATTCACTGATGCAACACACCAATTTCATAAACCATTAAACAGTAAGCTATAAACTAAGATAACTGTGAATAAATGTGGTTTAAAGGAAATGAAAACTAATGCAAACCATCACACGACTGGAATTGGAAAATAAAGGTACAAATAGCAAGTAGATCCACCAGGGCTGGGCCCTTAGTCGCTAGTGAAGCACCGCCGAACTACTCCAGTATCAAATAATGGAACGAAAACTGAATTATCTATTAATCATATGTAGCAGACTTTACAAGCAACCGTACTCTGTTTAAATTAACGAGAGTCGATGAAAAAATATGAAATTACAAAAGGAAATCTAAATAATCATAACATGTCCCATGCCGTGATTTCTACACTATTCTTTTATAACAGCCAACGGATGAAACAAGAAGTACTGATAACTTTGAGCAAGGATCCCTCAGGATCGAGAGATCCTGAGGGATTCGCTCTATCTTCTAACTTTATTTATCGTTTTGTCCTCTTGTGCTGATGTCGCGCTGTTCCTTTCTTTACTTTGACTGTGCGCTCCAATCTTGATTTTCCTATATAGATACGGCATTTTGTTAAAGGGTCACCAGTTACACCTGCCTTGTCTATTCCTCCCAAATGGTGGCTTCCCACTTCATCGAGTTCCTATATAGAAGAAAATACAATCTTTAGTTAATTTCGCAATAAGAACTAATATCCTCAATTCTGTTATAATTTTTCAATATATTATCATTCTAGAATATAAAGGAGTCATGATTAAAGGAAAAAATATAAAGAAATACATGGCAAATGCATACCATTTCCAATGCTCAACACACCCCCCTGCTTACCCTTTTTCATGTCCTCATGAAAACCATAATTTGCATGTAAAGCAGTTAGAGAATAGGCTGGAGAGGGTTTTTTCATTAAGTTGTCTAAGCCCATGATTTGCAGCTAAAACTTCAAAAACATGCCATGTCTGCCCTCCAGATAATTTTTATTTTGCCTTATAGTCTGCTGCAGGATACCAGATAATAGGGCTTCGATATCTACAACCTAGCCAATACGGGCCTTCCCTCAAGATGAAGTTACTATAGATAACCAGGCGGTTGGCAGCTAACTCAAAATTTTTGTAATTGAATGGCTCTTTGTCTTGAATATTCCAATTGGAAACCTTCCATCGGAGTTTAGCTGCTACTATGGCCTGGTCTTTGATGGACAGAAAGAATTCTACTCCATCCAGGATGATTGCTTTGTGGATGGGTCCCAATGTTTGGATCACACCCTCCCTTGTCATTAAGCTTTTCTACCTAGCCCACAATTGTAATGGGTGTCTCAGTTCACCCCTAACCCAAAGGTCTAACCCATTTTCTTGGCTCTGAAAAGTGTTATAGGCCTTGAGCCATTTTAACTGGTTGACAACAAATTAAATGAATGCTTGATATTGGATATCACCCACAAAAGGACTGGGATTTGTCTCCATTTCCTCAGCCAATATAAAATTGTGCAAATAAAATTCATAGATTAGACACTGGAATTTTTCTCCATAGAGTTTGCAGCAGCTTATAAAATCATCTATAGTTTCTAATTCTATAGGTTTTCCTGCCTTAACAGCCTTAATTTTTAACGGCAAATATCTTTCTAATAAAAACAAAGCATAATTTTTGGCAGGGCACCTACATGCTAGAACATCTTTGTATAAATAACAGAGAGTATCCATTTGATTCCTAACCATTTTTAATCTATTCCTTACATATTCAACTTTCTCTTATGCCTTTCGACATTTATCGAAAGCTTCTGCCTCTGATGCATTGCTGTCCTTTAATTGCTGCTGTAACTTTTGGTATTTCTTCTTGGGAACAGTCTATTATTAGAGCTTTTCTCTAGCCCTTTGAGCCTTTGCCAGATCCTCTTGGATTTTTTCTATACCAGGGTATTTTATCAAAACATTTTTGGGTTGAAGATCTACCTAGGTTTTCTTATTACAATTTCGAGTGCCTACAGTCTGTGTCTCTTTGTTGGCCATACTGCTAGAGGACAGTGCCTCGGTCTGAACATCTTTATTACAGACTTGTACATTTTTATTTTGGGCAAGTACATCTGTAACAACTTCCTGATGTTCCTTGTTATCATGAATGAATATGGGCTCGGTTTGAGTCTCCATGGCCCTTGTATTATGGGGTTCCGTTTCGATGGATGCATCCTTCGTTTTCAGGGTTATTTTAGAGACTTTCCCCCTTTTTAGCACCCTAATCTTCTGCCTGAGTTGTTTTACTAATTTTTGGAGCTTTTTCCGTTCCCTCCGCAGCTTCTCAAGTTCATTTGTCTTCTTCTTCTTCTTGGAAGGAACAGTTGTTCCTTTTTCTGTACTTGGTTGATCGGCTAGGGTTTATTCTTGTTAAATTTGGACAACTAGGTCCAAACTCCATATTAAGATGCTCAGATTAAGAGGCTAATATTTTTGTTGGATTCCTCTTTCTGAGAGGTGTAAAATCCATATAAAATATGTCTTAATCCGATGAGCAGAACTTAATTTTGAATTTATTATTTTTAATAAATTATATGTGCAAGGTCGGCCAGTTTTGTAATGTAGGCTCGCATGCCCAACAGATGTGTCACACACCTTCATGATGGATATATATACAGGAAAAGTTGGAGAGATTTTCATCATCATCACAACTCACATATTCCTCTCATCTTAGAGTATGAGCTACCAAGAAGGACGAGTTTCAGCCACACGTGTGAAGGACGAAGAGAAAAAAACTGTACGGCTAAGCTGAAGTACGGATTTGCTGCTGCTAGGGTTTCGCAGAAACTTTGACCAGCGTTGACTTTGGTCAACGCTTGGTCCAAACAAGCTGAAATTTGGTGGAAGGTTCGATTTATGAAGGCCGTACTACCTGGCACAAAAATCGAGGCCAAAGGGTTGACCGTTTTGCTGCTGCGTTGACTTTTAGCTTGCTGCCCCTGCGTTGACTTTCCAGGACAGCGTTGACTTTTGCAGAGTTGACTTGGGTTGACTCATCTACAGATTGAAGGGTTGTTGTGACACATGCTGGGCTGGCTGACCAAAGGAGACTTTGCTGGTTGAAGCATCCTGTTGATCGCCGAAACGAACATACACATTTTTCCTGTTTCTGATTTGTCTTCTGTAAGATCTACTTATATGTTCTATCTGTATTTTGCTTAACTACTTGTATGATTGCAGAAAGAAAAGTGAAATTGCTACTAGCATAGAACATCTACAAAACTTAACATGGTATCGGAGCCGAGGTGAAGACAAACTCAATCTATAGCAATCATCATCGTGGAAATGGGTTCCACTAGTCTTGAATTCAAGGAGAATGACAAGCTGACCGGAAGTGATGACTTCCATCCCTGGAAGATGATATTAGATCTCAAATTAGAAGATCATGATCTCCTGGATCATGTGAAAGGGAGGATTCAAGAACCTCCATCCAATGCCTCTGCTGCTGTTAGAAACAAGTATAAGAAGGGAGAAATCAAAGCAAAGCTGCTGATCAGGGAATCCATAAATAAGAGTCCGGTTGCCTACATATCTGAACTAGGCACATCCAAGGAGATGTATGACAAATTGATACTTATGTTTCAAGTAAACAATGTGAACCAAGTGCTATTCCTCAAGAACCAGTTGAAGAATATGAAGAAGGGCCGAGATGAGTCTGTTCAAACTTTCTTTCTGAAGTTGACCGAAACCAGGAACAATCTGCTAGCTATTGGGGAGATAATAGCCGATCGTGAGATGGTTCTCACCGCACTTGGAGGACTTCCATATGAATGGCAAGTATTCACAACTACTATTCTCAACAATAATACCATTCCTAACTTTGATGAGCTTCTGTCAAGATGTATGCAAGAAGAAACAAGGATGAAGGAATTTGATAATGAAAGAAATGCCGCCTATGGTGCTCATTCCCGAAAGAAGAACTTTGGTGGTTCTAAGGACAAAAGAAGGACAAAGACTCAAGAGAAGAAGGGTAAATGTTTCACCTGCCATAGGCCTGGTCACTATGCTAGAGAATGCCCCTTCAAGAAGGATTCTCCCGATAGTGATGATAACAACAACAACCGAAGGAATGGGAATCGAAGAAATGACAAATCCAAAGGAAAGAGGAAGGCTCACTTTGGTGGAAACAATCAACCTTCTAAAAGGTCCAGAATACCAGGTATGAGGAGTCTAATGTTGTTGATAAAAGAAATGAGTATATTCTTGTATCTGCTCTCTCAGCTGCATCTCCGCCCGACACTATGGATGTCTGGCTAATCGATAGTGGTGCCTCAAGACACATCACCGGATTCAAGGAAGCACTTTCTGACATGGTTGAAAGGGATACTAATCTAGAAATTATCCTGGGGGATAATGCCACTTATCCTGTGAAAGGGACAGGGACTGTGACCCTCCACTTGTCCCAAGGACAAGTCCTCCGTTTGCAAGATGTACTCTATGTACCCAAATTGAAGAAAAACCTTGTGTCTGTATCTGCCATGGAAGACAAAGGATTCAATGTTACTTTCTCTAATGGAAAGGTGCTCATGTGGAAGAAGACCTTCAAGGAAGCTATCTCAATTGGTTTTAGGGTTGGTACACTCTATCAGGTTGGAGGGAGTCCGTTGGGAGCTATGACTTGTGATACTATCCGACAAACCGAACTATGGCACCGAAGATTTGGACACCTTCATTACAAAGCCCTTCCCGAAGCGAGGAAGGTGGTGACAGGGATGCCTGATTTTGGAAATAATCATGAAGGTGTATGTAAGGGCTGTGCTGAAGGAAAACATACAAGGGGACCTTTCCCCTCAAGTGTCACAAAGACATCCGAGATATTGCAACTGGTTCATTCTGATCTTTCTGGTATGTTGCCTGTAACATCCCTGGGGGGATGTTCTTACAATATGACATTTACTGATGACTTCTCTCGCAAAACCTGGATATATTTCTTGAAGAAGAAGGATGAGGCTTTCATGTGGTTCCGTACATTCAAAGCCTTGGTGGAAAATATGACCGGAAAGAAGATCAAGATTTTGAGGACTGATAATGGCACTGAATATGAGTCAAATGAGTTCAAAGACTTTTGCAGAGAAGCTGGCATTAAGAGGGAGACTACCACTGCATATACTCCTGAGCAGAATGGTGTTGCTGAACGCAAGAATAGGACTATTGTGGAAGCTGCCCGTGCCATGCTATGTGACCAGGGTCTACCAAAGTTTCTGTGGGGAGAAGCCGCAAATACTGCTGTGTACATTCAAAACCGATGCCCTCATTCCGCTTTGGACTCCAAAACTCCCGAAGAGGTTTTCTCTGGTAAGAAACCTGATGTCTCACATTTCAGAATTTTTGGATGTCCCGTCTATTTTCATGTGCCGAAAGAAAAGAGAAGTAAGCTGGATGCTACTGGGAAGAAAGGAATGTTTGTGGGCTATAGTGAGACTTCTAAGGCATATAGAGTCTATGTACCTAGTCAAAGGGAAGTAGAGATAAGCCATGATGTCACTTTTGACGAAGATGCTTCCCTGAAGAAAGTAGTAGATCTTCCTAGATCTGAAGAAAATCATGAAGAAAGACCTGGAAATCTGGAAGAACCCCAGGATGAGACTATGCGTGATATTGAAGGGCCAATGGACCCTATTGATCCAACCCCTTCACTAGGAAAGAGACCATCATGGCTCAGGGACACCCTCGAAGATGCTGAGGGTCATGCCGCCCCAAGGGGGACATTCCGAGAAAGCAAGAAGCCGTGTAGATACCAAGGGTATCTAGCTGCCATGAGTACTATTGTACAATCTGAACCTGGATCTTTTGAGGAAGCCATCAAGCATCAAGTTTGGAAGGATGCTATGCATGAAGAATATGAGTCTATTATGAAGAATGATGTCTGGGATGTGGTCCCGAGACCGAAGGACAACTCTGTTGTCACCGCTAAATGGCTCTACAAAATCAAACATGGATCTGATGGGAGTGCTGAAAAGTTTAAGGCAAGGTTTGTTGCCCGTGGCTTCTCTCAAAAGGAAGGAATTGACTATGACGATATATTTGCACCCGTGGCACGATATACCACCATCCGATCAATCATAGCCCTTGCTGCTACACAAGGATGGAGTCTTCATCAGATGGATGTCAAGACCGCTTTTCTGCATGGTGCAATAAAGGAAGAGGTGTATGTGGAACAACCTCTGGGATTTGAAGTTCAAGATCGAGACACTTATGTCCGCAGGTTGAAGAAAGCCCTCTATGGGTTAAAGCAAGCACCCAGAGCTTGGTACGAGAGGATGGATAGTTACTTGATGAAGCTGGGCTTCACTCGAAGCAATGCTGATCCGAACCTATACTTCAAGGTTGTGAAAGAGAAGCCTCTCATTCTAGTGCTGGATGTGGATGACCTCTTCCTGACTGGAGATGACCCTCTCATTCATCAATGTAAGAGGGAGCTTGCTGCTGAATTCGAGATGAAGGATCTAGGACTGATGCACTATTTCCTAGGGCTGGAGGTCTGGCAGAGACCTGGAGAGATTTTCCTTTCTCAAGGAAAATATATTGTGAAGCTTCTGGAAAGATTTGGAATGGTGGACTGTAAGTCCGTGTCGACACCAATGGAACTCAACTTTAAAAGGTTGAGTGGCAGCGCTGCTGGGCCTATCTTGGCCAATCCTACTGAGTATCGTCAACTCATAGGAGCTTTGATGTTCTTAGTGAACACCCGTCCGGACATATGTTTTGCAGTGAACACTTTGAGTCAACAGATGGTTGAGCCTCATCTTTTTCACTGGGTTGGTGCCAAGAATCTTTTGAGATATCTTCGGGGCACGATAAACCATGGGCTGAGATACACTGCCGGGAGTGTGATACTCCGTGGATATACCGATGCCGATTGGGCTGGCAGTGTGGTGGATCGTAAGAGCACATCTGGATGCTGCTTCAATCTTGGTTCTGCTTCGATCTCATGGATGAGCAGGAAGCAGAAGTCGGTGGCTTTGAGCACCGCGGAGGTCGAATACATTGCTGCTAGTATGGCCTGTTGTGAAGCAGTTTGGTTGAGGAAGCTCTTTAGTGAGCTGTTTGGACATGTGCTAGATACCACTGTGATACTCTGTGATAATCAGAGTGGGATTCGTATGACTGAGAATCCTGTGTTCCACGACCGATCCAAGCATATTGATATCAAGTACCACTTTATCCGGGATATGGTACAGCGAGGCGCCGTAAGGCTCGATCATATAGTAACTGATGAGCAGGTCGCGGATATTCTCACTAAGCCCCTGGGGAAGGTCAAGTTCCTAACCTTCCGTGAGAGTCTTGGTGTCGTGGAAAGACCCTATGATGTGGGTCCTGTTGGACGATGAGCTCTGGGAGCTCTGGGGGGCTTTGGGGAGAGCTGCTTGGAGCTATGGGCAACCACTTGGGCTAAAATTCGCCCCTAAAATTTTCCACGATAATAGGGCTCGAAATCTACAACCTAGCCAATACGGGACTTCCCTCGAGATGAGGTTACTATAGATAACCAGGTGGTTGGTAGCTAACTCAAAATTTTTGTAATTTAATGGCTCTTTGTCTTGAATATTCCGATTGGAAATCTTCCATCGAAGTTTAGATGCTACTACAGCCTGGTCTCTGATAGACATAAAATATTCTACCCCATCCAGGACGATTTCTTTGTGGATGGGTCCCAATGTTTGGATCACACCCTCCTTTGTCATTAAGCTTTTCTGCCTAGCCCACAATTGTAATGGGTGTTTCGGTTCACCCCTAACCCAAAGGTCTAACCCATTTTCTTGGCTCTAAAAAGTGTTATAGGCCTTGAGCCATTTTAACTGGTTAACAACAAATGAAATGAATGCTTGATATTGGTCATCACCCAAAAAAGGACTGGGATTTATCTCCATTTCCTCTTCCAATATAAAATTGTGCAAATAAAATTCACAGAGTAGGCACTGAACTTTTACTCCATAGAGTTTGCAGCAACTTATAAAATCATCTACAGTTTTTAATTCTATAGGTTTTCCTGCCTTAACAGCCTTAATGTTTAACTGCAAATATCTTTCTAATAAAAACAACACATAATTGTTGGCAGGGCACCTACATGCTAGAACATATGTGTATAAAGAACATAGAGTATCCATTTGATTCTTGATTGTTTTTAATCTATTCCTTACCTCTTCAACTTTCTTTTCTGCCTTTCAACATTTATCGAAAGCTTCTGCCTCTGATGCACTGATGTCCTTTAATTTATGTTGTAACTCTTGGTATTTATTCTTGGGAATAGTCTCTTCTTCAAGCTTTTCTCTAGTCCTCTGAGCCTGTGCCAGATCCTCTCGGAGTTTTTCTATATCAAAGACATTTAACAAAACATTTTTATTGCAGCCTTGTGCACTTTCAGTTGAGGTAGCTGCATCTGGAATAGTTGCATGTTGTTCCTTGCCTTCTTGAATGGATATGGGCTCGGCTTGAGTCTCCATGGACTTTGCATTCTAGGGTTCCGTTGGGATGGCGACATCCCCCATTTTCGGGGTTCTTTTAGAGGTTTTTCCCATTTTTAGAACCCTAATCCTCTTCCTGAGTTTTTTTACTAATTTTTGGAGCTTTTATCGTTCCCTTCGCAGCTTCTCAAGTTATTTTTTCTTCTTCTTCTTCTTGGAAGGAACAACTATTCCTTTTTTTGTACTTGGTTGATTGGCTAGGGTTTGTTCTGTAGTGGCCATGCCATCACCCAGGCTTGCTTCTATACTTTCAATGATCACATTCTCCAGGCTAGGTTCCTCAGGGGAAGTAACCCTAGTTTGTTCTGCCATTTTCTGAGGGGTTTCTTCTTCTGCCTCTGCATCATGCATTTCCTCAAACGTGTCCTTGCTGATGACAGAATGTTCCTGCAATTGTTCTATCTCAATATTGAGATTGAGCAGACTGTGGGGTTATATATATTCACTCATATTGGCCAAAATTTGGGCCAACTCATCCTCCTGTAATGGATTCTGTGGTGGGCTTGCACTGGAGGTTACGGGAGGTTATGCTTCCTCCCTTTATTCTTCATTGGTATGGTTACTTTCATCTTCTTCCTACTCTTCTCCATTGGTATGGTTATTTTCTTCTTCTTCATGATATTCTCCTCCTTCAAGTTGCGGGGATTGCTCTTCTTCCTGATCTTCTCCTCCTTCAAGTTGCAGGGGTTGCTCTTCTTCAAAACTAGGTAATTCCATAGGTTAGTTGCTGCTACCCTGAAGGCTTCCCAAAACTCCCCTACTTCTTCTTAATCTGGAGGACTGTCTACGTTTCAGAGGTTTGTTTGCTATGTTGGTGACTCTTTTTCATTTTGGGGCTAGTAAGGCTGTTCCTCCGTCAATTGATAATACTAATTCTTCCCAGCTAGTCTGCTACTGGGCAAGACTGTAACTAACTATTAATAGAATTAAACAGTGGCGGCTTACTACCATCCTTGTATGACAGGATTTCCTTATGCTCCAAGCAGCGTCATGCAATAAAAAATTTTAAAATGCAGGAAAATTCACAGCTCATTTCTGTTTTAGTATTGCTAATAATTTAAGGTGGTGTGGTCTTACCACATCCTTTCTTCCATCGCATGTAATGTAGCTTTGCACTACTCTAGCCACTTTTGTCCATGGTTCTCCCAGAGTTGCTGGTTGGACTCCTTTTCCTTTGACGATTAAGGTCTGTCCTTCGTCTCGAGAGATGTTCATGGCCTCTTGAATTTTCACTTTTTATGGGTCCATATGGTCCAACTGCTGGTAGACTAGATACCTCAGCAATTACTGCCTCTATCACTGTTATTTTCCTACCTCTTACCATGGAATAACTCTCCTGCAAGTTCTGAAAAAATTTGATAGCCACAGTTTCATGGGGCTGTTGTAGTCGTGTAAGGTATGTAATCCACCCTGCTCTCTCCAAAATTGCTTGTGCAACGTCGTAAACTGTTAGTACTATAGGTTCACTACGTATTTCTCATCCTCCCATTTCATATAAATCCTTCACACTGTTAGTTCTTCACAATAATACACAGAAATGGAAATGGAACAGCTCCCCGTGCATATCGAAAAAAATACTGTTAAACTTACTATTTCCAAGAATTGATGAACATAGGGAATTGACACATATGCAAGCATATTTAAAAGTCACCCATTCCCCCCTGAAATATGATAGGTCACCCTTGACCGTCAAATGGAGGAGCAGCATACTACAAGTAGTTTTACAACATAGAAAGGCATGCATACTTATGATATGATCAAAAAATTATCGAATTACTGAAATCGAGGCATATTATGAAATCATGAATAGATATGAAATGCTATGTAATTATTCGAAAATAAGGGAAAGGACAACTGACATAAATAAAAGTGATTATGCGGTCATTATTCACTTAAACCATTATGATTGATTTATAAACAATATTTCATGTATAATGGTTCAACAAAGGGGTTTAATCTCATTTGTAATTAAAATAAAGATAT